>JARHVA010004349.1:1117500-1237500 GCA_037957365.1 Torreya grandis | reverse complement strand
AGGGTGAAATAATTAATACACTAGGCTTATGCAACCTTTATCCATTCCTATGTAGAAGTGGGAGGTGGTTTCCATGTATTTAATTCTAGGGATATCAAGGTCTAGAGGTAAGAAATTCATCATGGTAGTTTTGGATAGGCTCAAAAAATATGATCATTTTTACTCATCACTATCATTTTTAGCTAGTATACTAGTTATTTCTACTCTAGATACAATTTAAAAGTTATATGGTACTCCCAATATCATTTAAGTGATCATGGTCCCATTTTACCAATTAATTTTTGGAATAGTTTATTCTCATGTTTGGTTAGTAATTTCGATCATAGCTCATCATGTAATTCTCAATATAGTGGAAAAATAAATGTGGTCAACAAATTCTTAAACGTGTGTCTCCATTGTTTTTCATTAGATAAACAAGAATGGTGGGTTCATTACATACCACTAGCAGAATGGTGGTATATCACTTCCATACCTCTTTAAAAATGTATCCATTTGTGTAAATTTATGGTTATCAACCCCCATACATCTCTTCATCATTGAGAGTTAAACCCAAGGTTTAAGATATTGAAGAACACATTCAACATCAACAATAGGTACTGACTAATTTAAGTGGAATTTAACACAATAGAATGAAGTAGAAAATGGATCAACGCCATAGTGAGAGTATTTTTGACATGGGTTATTGGGTATTTTTGAACTTTAATCTATATAAGTGAGTGTATATGAATCAATATGAAAACTATAACAAGAATTATCCTAAGTATTATGGCCCTTATAAGACCCTATATAAAATTAGTAGTGTTGGATACAAGTTGGATCTAACTCAACCTACTTTTATACATCTTATATTTCATGTATATTCCCTAAATAAGTTAATTGGAAAGATATTTTATCCCTATAAAAAGTTACTAAAACTATATGAATAAGGCCGAGTGATTATATAACATAAGGAAATCCTTTAGACATTCACTAAAAGGATGAGAACAAGAGAGATTAAGAGTATTTATTCAAGTCAAAGAATATGAATTATAAAGATTAAATTTGGGAGAATTAATATTTCCTAAAAAAACATCCAAATTTGATAAATATCGATGGAAAATTTTACGTGCTTTGCCTTAACCTATAGCATGTATAGGGACATGTCTATAAAATTTGTGGCTTATATAATATTTCATATTATCTTGTCACATTTCTCAATGTTATTATATTTTTAGTAGGGTCAAAATATGGAATAATAATGGATTAAGTAGAGTAGATATATGATGTGGTGGTTATTATTTAAGTACCATATTGTTAGTTTTCATTTTATTGCATTATTTTAGAGGTTGACCCCTTAAATTGGCTCAGTGATATTTATCCAATATTCTACTATTTCATCAATTATTTTTGTTGATATAATTATTTTTCTCATATTTTTACATATATTATTCCATTTGTGTGAATTATATAACTAATTTCATTACATAATAGGATAAATATTTCAATGACATTTATACCATGTTGAGCTACATATCTTACAAGTGTCTTTATAATTACTCTATGTAACATTATGTCACATGAATATACTTCTTTGTTATGATATGATAGTGATGCATATGGATGGAATAGACTTTTTTTCACTTATTATATACTCATTCAATTTTGTTTAATTTATTTCATGATAGGCTAAGATATTTCATGCTTATTTTGTGTGGTCATTGGCCTTTGCATTTAAAATTCCTTGAACATATCTATAATATTTGAGCTTGGTATGTGTGATTTAAGTATTATTTTGAGATGAGTTAATTGTAGGATATGTCAACCATCTCAAAATGGGTGAACCATAGTGGGAGTTTATTATATAACATAATGAAATCCTTTAGACATTCACTAAAAGGATGAGAACAAGAGAGATTAAGGAGTATTTATTCAAGTCAAAGAATCTGAATTGTGAATATTATAGTTTATGTATTTTAAAGATAATATAGTACAAGTTTTCAAGGATTCAAAGTAATGCAAAATCATATTCTATAAAAACGTATAAGTTCTCAAAGATTCAAATTAATTTAAAAGATAAATGCATGACATATATTGGCACAATATTAATGTTACATGTTGAAAATATAGTTATAATTGAGAAGATAGGTGTATAACAATATATCACTTAGCACAAGATGCAAGGGGCATGCTATTTATTCATACTCATGCTTATTCAAAGTTTCAAAGTTCAAATGGAATGATACTTATTCATGCACATATTTTAAAAATTTAAAGTTGTAATTTTAGAGGTAAAATATTCATTTCAATTCAAATATATGAGTAATGTAATCATGATGGGGCATGAATATTACTCATTATATTTTGATCATGCAAAAATAAAATCTATATCCATCTATAATAATGTGATTCAATTTTATATGAGTAATGTATGCTTAAATCTAGTGACACTCAATGGTCTTAGTACTAATTATAGTGAACCCATTATGTGGTTTAATCTTCTATTATGGGAAATGTAAATTAAATTATAGTAACACTCACTAACTTTGACATCATTTCTAGAAAACCCATTGTGTGGTTTGATATTCTATTGTGGGTGGTGTATGTTCGAGTCTAGTAATACTAACTGACATTGACATCACTTATAGTGAACCGAATATGGTTTCAATATTTTGGATGAGTACATTGGGTTATTATTACTATTCATGAGATTTGGAATAATGCATCTTTCCAACTTGAAGGCTTGATTAATATACAAAGTTTGGACTTTATCACTCTCCACTCACCATTGGATCAAATTATCCAAATTATTAAATAGGGGGGAATAATTATCCATCATTAGTTATAGGTTCTATGGAAATTTGTATTCACTTACATATAGGTCTAGCCTTGTTATATTTTCAACATTTTTAAATTTCAAAGTTTATCTTTTTTTAAATTAACAAATGGAAAAATGATTACTTCATGTGTTGTTCCAAAGTTTTCTAATTTTGAGTTCCTTGTGTATGAAATGGATTAATATATACCTAAAACCTATCCTATCTAATATATATAGACTTAAAAAAGGTAAATAAAATAAAATCCATTGGATATCTAGTTATATCAAGGCATGCCTAATTAGATTTACTAAAACTATATAGAGGAGCACTTATCAATCAACATAAATGGAGAGGGTTTCAAATCCTTTACGAAATAAATATTTTGAAATAAACCCAAATAATTATCTAATAATAATAATTAAATTAATCTAATCTAGTGTCATCAAATCTTGTAACATAATTAAGGGGGATGGCTCAAACACAACTAAAAGGCATAAGGAACCATGGTAGGAATTTTGAGGTCTAGATTACATATAGTGGAAAATGACAAGTTTGGATAACCATATAACCACACTTAGTTTAAGAGTAGAGGAAATCCAAACAGGGAATTATACATTAAAACTATTGATTATGAAATACATATCCACTAAATAAAAGAGCTAAGGTTATAAATACTTACCTTGAATAGAACTTGTCGATCCTAAATCTCTCCCTTGGCCAATGGTGATTTGTAAGAGGTTGTTGTGGTTATAAGAATAAAAATGATTGAAATAATATCTAGGCTAAAAGACTTATTCTATTTTCATCCAAGAATCCACAATATAAGCTTTTTACCTTCAAGACAAGATCTAAGTAATGGATTCTACCAAATATAGAATAAAATCATAATTATGAGTGATATTAGTCTAAAAATAAATATTCCTCTACATTTAAATGAAATGATTATTATAATTATAGAGGTGAGTTGGACCTAATCACTTATATAATTCCATAAAATAATATTATACCAACTTAACTATGAATAAAGTGACCAATTATGCTTGAACTAGGTTAGCCTAGGTGAGTTGGACCTAATCACATATATAATTCCAAAATTAAAAGTAGGTTGATGTCATTCTATAAGTCACAAAGCCTAGGTTGACTTAGTTACAAAACATGCACCATGACTTATAGAACTACATCAACCTACTTTGAATTTTGGTAGGAAGTGAAAATAATACATCAAATTAGGTTGATATAGTCATAAAGGATACATATTAAATTACTTATGGGATATTTAGGATAAATATTTATTGGGAGATAAATTAAGTAATATTTTTAGCAGATATAGGCATGACAGATTTAGAAAATAATATTACAAAGCACCAATAGTCAACCCACCCATTTCCTAGTGCACTATTTAAGGTGTGCACTTAAAAAGATTAAAACTAAATATATTTTTAAAAATATACATATCATTAGTAAATGACAAATTTTAAATAGTATGCATATACATCTTACATAATTGTAGTATCCTTTCAAAGATAAAGTGTGTTTTACACACTCAAATTTAATTATTTCTCCTTCACTCTATAAATTTCATTACTAGAATAAATGTGGGGGAACATGTAGACACATAAATTTGGTCACAGACTTTTAAATTCTAAATATTGACATATTATAAACAACATGACTTATGCTTAAATACATGAATATTATTTACCATTCTTCTCAGCCTTTTATCTATATTTGAGATCAACCCTTTATTTTTTGTAATTAAAGCAAAAATTTCAAAATTTAATGTTCAAGTTGCTTTAAATCACCCTTAGAATATCTCTAACCAAGGACAATTTTCCTTAATATTTAAGGATAGGTATACTATAAGAATATAGGAGTGCTTCCATGATCATATCTACTTACAATGTGTCTAACACCAAATAATGACTAGTTTTCAATTTTGAAATTAGTATTTTGGGTCTTCATGCACATTCCATAATGTTGGCTAAAGGAAATTATTAAAATATCTACCTATAATACAAATCAAATTTCATTCACTAAGACCACTTGTTATCCACTTAGTTCAAGCTTTCACACTATTTCACATTGAGAAAAACTACCCTTTTCTTTGAAAATTCAAGATCACTCACAATAACAAACCATAATTAAATTCTAAATAATATCAAAGAAGTTTAAGAGATATAATTTTAAAGTATCTAATACACATTTTTAGTTGCATATAAATTGTCAATGATAAAAAAATTTCACAATCTCTTTAAGTGTGAGAACTACATGGGCTTGGTTCCCTTCTTGGAGTGTTGGATACATATGTAGTGGTCAATAATCAAGAGGGTGATTGAGGTCAGCTCAACCCATTAAACTCCCTATGTTTTGTCAGTTTCTAAGTCATTAAAGTTACCTTATGGTTTCAAATATTAAATAAAATGAATTATGCATGGCAGAATCAAATTTTATTATCTGAAATTAATCAAATACATAAGAAAAAAAGGTACAACATATACATTTTCATAAAATTCAACTGAGACAAGGTTGTGATCAAAAAATTTTAGTGATATCATACTACTATCTTCCTACAATATTCATGTCTAGAAATACCCTTTGATTTCATTTGATTTGTCACTATCAAAATTCTACTTTCTCTACATTTCCCTATTAGACATCAATCACAATCAATTGGGACAAGTATGCATTCAATGGAATCAAGATCTACAAAATTGTAATCCAACTAAGGTGTACCTATCTAAGATAAATTTTATAATTTGTTCTTGATCATAAGCATGCATAATAACCTCTTTTATTGGTTTCCACTTTCAAATTCCAAAATTTTAAATAAAAAACTAGTGTTTGACCTAAGTACTTTTATTCTTAATGTTTTATGAAACTAGTAGTTTTCCATATTTAATAGTTATAAAAACAAAATTTTTGATTAGTTTACATATTTAACACTCTTATATATATATATATATATATATATATATATATATATATCTAGCTTTATACCTATTAAAATTTAAAAAAAATATTGTTTTATTAAAAATATGGTAAAACACTCTCCTAATCTATCAAACATACCTTGGTTTAAAAATTTATTTTCCTTTAGCAACCATAAAGTCTATCATTCCATTCCCAAAAAAAATTATTTCATGAAAAATACAAACCCAATCAATACTTTATTAGTTCTAAGGATATCAATATACAAATCCTAATTCTATGTCCATGAGTCCCACTATCAAGAGTTTTCAAAATTACCATACAAAATATTTTTTATAATTCTTTAAAAAATCATAATTATTATAATATGGTTAGGAACAAAAACAAACATGTCCATCCTAACCATAATGTTAAAATAAGATCTAGGGATAGAAAGAAACTTATGAATAATGTTATTTAAAGGGTGATTTTGAAGACTATCCTATGTACATCCATGATATGAATGTATACCTTTAATAAAATATTAAGCATTTACGAATAACTCTTGAATAATTTCATGCCCTCATGATGGCTCCTTTATTTTAAACCTCACCTAAACATATATTATCTATAGGACTTGGGGTAAGTCATTATGTGACCTCCTCCCATATTTATAATTCCATTATTCCTACCATAATTCATAAGTATGGACAACCCTAATTTTAATGCCCCAACTCAAAGTGATAATATAAACACTATTTCCAATCATGCATATAGTGCTACCTAATATTCTCACTCAAGTCAACATGCAACTCAAGGATATCAAACCAATCAAAATAAAAATGACACTACTCAAGTAATGATGTAAAATGTGAACCAAATGGCTCATATATAATCTAATAGTTCAAACCAATTCATCTAAATTAAAAATAAACTCATGCAATTAAAAAATAAACCTTAAGACTAGTGGGAATGCTAAATCAATGTGTTACCAACCCCCCTTATGTATTTTAAGGATTGTATTAGTAATCTTACCCCTCAACCACTAAATCAATAAAAAATCATAAATTTCTTCCATAATATACCCTTAGCACCTCATATTGAAACCATGGATATTGGTGGCATTACTCCCACTATCTATTATGATGGATCTACTAATCTTTATTTTCACAATAAAGCCTTTTGAAATATATATGAGTCATCCAAGATTAATAACTTTGAAACTAAAAAAATAATTTCAAAAATCCTAATGGGTGATGCTTTAGGATGATACAATAAACTTAACTAGGCTCTGTCATTTAATTAGAAGGATAAGTGAATGGATTGGTCCAATAAGTTTAATATCATGACTTACCATAAAATAATCTAGTGGATAATGAGCCAACACATGACTTAATTAAATTTTTGAAATACTTATCTAACAAATCCAAACACAACATATATGAATAAAATACATGCAATATTATCAAAACTACCTTAACACCAAACTTATAATATATAGTTAGGTCTTTATCTCATAAGTCATTGAAATAAGCCTTCGATCAAGATAAATGATAGTACCACCTCATGAGACAATTTTAGATTCCTCCAAATAATAAAAACACTATAATACTCATTATAACTTAAAAGCATTCACACTACAGATGATGGTGTTAGTGATACTTATGATCATAGTCATGACTCTAAGAGGACTATTTATTCTATCATTTTTAGTGGTTTAAAAAATGTGTCTTTTTCAAAATTTATTTAAATAATCCATTTTAATCCACCTCATATTTCAAATAATAATATTAAAAAAAATTAATAGTCATCAACATCTTAGCCTTGATGATCTTAGAATAAGACTTCATAGGCCTCAACCTAAATAATTTGATTATTCATGACAAAACCCTAAATGTTATGATAAATAAAATTTTTATTGGTTTAATAATAATTGAAGTCACTATAAAGAAAAATATTGTTTCCTTTATAACTTAGCATATTATTTTATCCATGGTCATAACTTTGACCTTGATTTTACGATAAGAGAATGTTATCAATCATTTGATAAAGTTTCCAAAGTTTATGAGGGTAAGTTCAAGTGAAACACACTTTATAAATATAATGTTCACCTTGGGATATTTTTAAATCCTCTTCTATATCATTCCAAAATTAATTCCAATCGACTTAAGATTATAACAAATATACATAACAAAAAAAATCAGCTGCATTCATCTCTAGCCAATAATGTCATAAAAACCTTAGTGAACCATATTTTTTATATCATTTGGAAATATTTGTTAGTATAAATGGAATGAAGCACAATATACCTCATATAAAAATTAAAATTTACACATGACACCTCCTATAGATTAAAAAACTATTTATTCATATCCTACAAGTCAAATTTCAATATTTATCCCTTCATAATCCTTAGAGTTTAAAAAACTAGAAGAAATGGATGGATGTTCCCATGTTGACATAGTTATGATTTTTTTAGGTATAAATTTTATCATCTATGATAATAAAATAATTTATTTTGTGTTGATATAATCTTTTAAATATATATGGATATAGTCTTTTATTTTTAATATTGATAAAATAATCTTGTTTCTACTATTGTATCACCTATTTTGATATAGTATTATGAATTCAAATATATATTTCTTATGATGATATAGTCATTTTTAACTAAAAAAATTATATTGGCATGGATGATATCATAAAATTAATCCAAAATTAAGCTAAATTCATCTCTATAAATTTATATAATAAAAATCGATGTCTTTTATACCTTTATTTTCTAGTTATAGTCATATTTAACTTAACTTCAAATAATGGGATCCCATTGAAGGAAATTTATATAATATTCCTAGCCAGATTCCATTCCTTGATTTTATGCATACCTCTCTTTTAAACACTAATATTATACAATGTAAACTTTTTTTTTATGAACATTTATCAACCACCATCTATGAAGAAATTACCCACTTTACTCAGTTTTGAAGAAAGTATATTTTAGCAATGTGAAGATTTATCCATTAAAGATGATAGAAAAAAAACCAAGACTTGTATTTAAAATTTACAATCCAAGATATAATCCTCAATGAAATTATTATTTGTAAAAATAACCCTCCACTTTTTATCAAAATTCAAATTGGTGATGTCTAAGTTGAAAGAGATCTCATATATGAAGGTTAATTCATTTTTTTCACCTCTTTGGAATTCATTAAATCTCATGGGTATTATAAAAATAACCTAAAACCACTTGTATCATATAGGAAATCTATGGCCAAGGACAAATGTCACCCATAGGGTGCATGTGGTTTCTTATCATGATACATTTTGTTATGGTTAGGATGAAAGTTATTATTTTCATATTTTTATTATCCTATTATATATTTATTGGTACCACTTGGACTCATTGAATGAGGGCCATAACTTCTTCTACATATCAATGCATTAAATTTCCTTAGGGTCTATCTAAATTTTTTTGGTTGATATAAACCCTTAGAATTATAAATAATTATAATAATATATCATATTTAAAATTAAAAACCTTTAACTATTAATTCTTATTTATTTTTATGAGTATCATCATTTTAACTTTCCAATCGATTTAGTTAGAGATTATAGTGATCAGTAGGAGCTTGTGGGAAATATCCTACATAACCTTCTTTATTTCAATGATAATGAACCTATGAGATTAGCCTTAAAATAAAAGCCTCTAATATTCATAATACTATAATAAATTAATTTCCTCTTAACTTATGACCACATTTTCATAAGAGGGAAACCGATCAAATACTTATGACAATTATTATTCTAAATAAATACTCTATCACTACTTATGGAAACATTGTAGTTGAATCTATCAATGTGGATATCACAAATCATGATTTTTATGTTTGTTATAAATTAGATTAAAATTACTTTTTTGGATATTATAAATCAAATTTCCTATGTTTAAAATCATCCCACTTATAATTTGATGAACAAGCTTCCTTAAACTCTCGCATTAACATGATCATTCTTTATTGTTAAAAAATGCATGATGATTTAGTTCCATTAAATATTACCAATAACATATTTGATGATATTAATTCCATTTAAATTCATTTTTTTAGGTATTTTGGTATGAAAATAATTATTCCTTCATAGATGTTGGCTCCAACACCACACCCATTGAAACCTAATATTTTGATGGAAGAATTAAGACATGATCATCCAACTTATTTTTATTCATTTTAAAATTCCCTAGGGTATATAATCTAGTAATGTAAAACAAATATCAATTAAATTAACAAGTATAATATCCTTCTATGTATATTAACCCACTAAATGTGTCTTTCCCACTTAAAAACTTTTGTTATTCTCATGAGACTAGTACTCATTAAATGACTAATAGTTTAGACCTTCATCAACACTTGGATATACTTCATCTCAAAGCCATAATATATTATTTTAAATAAGAAATTATTCCAATAAATGCCCTTAATATATACATCCCAAAGGAAAAAAAAAACATTATGATCTTTGTCACAAGTGTTTTGCCCATTCTACATATAAGTTTAGAGTACTTCATTATTAAATTTGTAATTTCTACACACTAGAACATCAGGTTTCCTAGTAGAATATAAATATACCTCATATAAAATAACCACCTTATTATAATTATATATGTGTGTTAGCATAATATATAAATACCTCATATATATCTATGAATTGGATAATTATTGTCTTTGACATGATTCACCTTACCACTCTACAGACAAATATAATGCTTATCATCAACATATATGTATTTTTTAGAGGTAGGGACATCAAGTTCATATATGAAAATTACACCATGTTCATAAGATGGGTTATTATCCTTACATACATCCATAAGAACCTCTATCCCAATTATAACATCACTACTTTCTATATCAAGACTATTTGCAAGATTATTCTCATTCATATTTAGAAAATAGTAGAAGAGATCATGGTCAAAGAAAAATATCAAATTTAATTCAACATTTATGATGTGGTTGATGATAATGTAATGATAACATGAGGCGTTTAGGATAAATCATATAATTACTATGTACTTCATATCTTATCAGGTGTTTTATATTTTTTCATTACAATGTGATTATTTTTCACTATTTATTTTTATGGTATCTTTTTATTTATTTATAAAAACTTTATTATCCTTTATTTTTATGTTTATTCAACAATTTAATATTTTAAAACTCTTTGGTGTCATTTTTTATCACTATTTCCCTCATATGTCTATTTTTCCATGACTCTTTGGTAGATTCTTTTTATTCGTTTTCTCTTTTGGATTTATTTTACCATTGACTCTTTTTGGACTCCTTGGTAGTTAATTTTTATCAGTATTTACCTCTTAGGGTTTTTTAGAAATTGTTTTTTTTAGATTCATTGGTATATTATTTAAACATCTCCCTCTTGTGTTTATCTAACCATTTATTTATTTTTTAAAAATCTAGTAGCATTTATTTACTATCTTCCCCTTTTGGGTTTATCCTCTCCTCTCTTTGATTTTTATGGTTATATTAGCTTATGCTATACCTATCCTAGGTTTATGTATATTATATAGTTACATTACTATATTAATTAATGTCACCTCCACTTACATTATTATCCTATCATTTATGCACTTATTAAATGATTGGACTCACATTGTCATGTATTTACATATTTGTTTTTACTAGTTTATTTAGCATAAAAATATCCATTTTTATGATCAAATATTTGTGTATATTTATTATATCACCTCAAATTTTGTGAATTTTTCATGACCCTTGTATTTTAATTTCCTATTTCACTTGAGGCACACTTGGGTCAAAGACAAGATTGAACTCTCTTCTAAAGTGGAAGTCTAGGAGTGTATAAGATTCTTGGTCCATAGGTTCTCTTCTTTAGTGGCTAGGTATAAACTATCTCATGTTATTCATATTTAGTACCAATTTTTTATTTTATAAAATTTTATGGAGGAGGAAAATATTAAAATCCATAAAATTTAGAAGCCAAATATATCATAGAAAAATAAAAAAAAAGGACAAAAATAAAAGGAAACATCTTTAAGAAATACAAAATCACACCAAAATATGTGGTAATATCATTGGCATGCCTCTTATCCTAGTTGAATCTTCCATAGTTAGATTAATGTTAGAGTCAAGGTCCATTGGAGTGTGAGAGGTAATTTAATTTGGATATTATTTACATATATCATTAGTTCCACCTAGTTTCTCACATTAGTACCAATTATCTATCTAATTTTCACCCCTATGAAGGTTTTTATAGCCTTCATAACTATATGATAGTATTAAATCACTCATATGCTATGGGTGGCCTTATTAATGAAGTGAACCTATAGACTGGGTTACCTCCCTTGATGATTCACCCAAAAATACAACTTACCTACTACACTTGAAGTAAAAGGGTTAGAAAAGACTTAATACTAGTAAGAAAACATGGAGGTGATACACCAAATATAGTGTCTTCTACTTGACAATGTTTGAAATATTAAATGATAAGTTCATAATCTCATTTTTATAGATTCAAGATAGATACTATGACATAAGTGTTTATATATGAATTCTATGGATATTATAATAGATAAGGTCATTATTCAAGAGGCCTAAGATCAGACACTAATGACATTTCAACACTTAAACTCAAAAAACCATGTGATACACTTCATATGACCTATGAAAAGATGACTAACTCTTATAGAGGAATGAAATAAAAGGATAAATGCAAATAAGTAATTTTACTATCAAAATATATTAATCAATAATTAATTTTAAAACCAAAAATTGTAAGGTTAAGATAGTGCATTCAACTTAAATTCATTTCAAAGATAATTAAAAGTATTAAAATTTCTAGGGATTCACCATAATCACTTTTAGGATACATCAAATGCCTTTCAAGGTCTAATCTATAGAAGAATTGAAGGAATCAAGAAACATAGGACAATATGAGATCTCATGAACCTTTATTCATTATCAAATGAGTTAAAAAATAGAAATAAATTTATACCATGCCTGCTTAGAGTTTGTTGTCATCTTGTTCCTCAACCTTCTATGTCATGTGTTGGTGAAGTACTTCATGAAGAGTGGTGTATAATTTTTTTTAGAAGATTGATGATTTATTGAATATAAATACTTACCAAGGAGTTACACCTATGATTATTTGAGGATAGTTACAATTTGTTCATATGATACTTGACATATTTGAAAAACTTATATGCTCACCTTTCCCTTTACAATGCTTCTTCTCCATTAAGATTTGAACTTGAAATTCACGACTAGTTTTCATACTTTTCTTAATATCAAGGTCTAACTTCTTAATAAAAGTATCATTTGGTGTTTTATATATCTCAAACATGGTTTATTGATTCAAGTATGCTACTAGATTGGTTCATAAATCCTTTGTTCAAGTATTAGGAGACACCTTATTGAGGTCATATTGATCACCTCTCATCATTTAGGCATATTTGACTAATTTTATCCTATATTATCACTATATAAGCTTATTAAAAGAGTTTTAAACAATAAAAACACTTTTAACTTGGCTCAATAAAATCATGCAACTAGTTAATAATACTTGTTGACCCCAAAAACTTGAAAATAAGCTAAAAAGATGCTTCTTAGGCCATTTTATGTACATCTTTGGATAATATGTGCCAACATTATACTCTATTAGATTACTAGGGGAGGTATAGAGGTAATAAAAGTCATTTTTTAGTCATTTTAATCCATTTAGGCACTTTGTGAGTTGATCTATTCCATCAAGTCTTGTTTAGGGTTTAACAAGTGTTTTAGAGGCACTTGAGGTCTTAATGACAGTTCATAAAGTTGTGGGATTTAATTTCTAAAAAAATACCATTAATATCATTTATACCACCCTTAATTATTTCCTTAATGTGTTTAAGATCCCATGCATCTTCTTGTATAAGTTCACACATACTAAAAGTCACCTTCTTTGGCAATGTAAGCCTGAATTTGTACTCAAGAGAAGTTATTTGATAAGAAAACTTATAAAAATGATTTTTTGGAGTTGAAGACACCTAAATTAGGTAAATTACACCTAATTTGAAATTAATAAATTATTTCCTATAATAATTAACCTTTTCAATTTATTAGACCTTGCATTAGGCCTTTATGACGAATTGAGGGTAGTCCTGCTAAAGTGACCTTAGCAGTATTTTTGAAGCACTTTATCCATATTAAAATGAAAAAATATGATATTATCCTTAACCAATATCTTATTAAACTCTTATAATTATTCATTATTAGAAAAAAATTAAGATTTTGCAAATTTTCTTCATACTTCAAGTCACAGGCTTGTAGATGACTATTTAAGCTTCTTGACTTCCTACCTTGAGAATGGGTCCTATTAGCTAAATTTTGGATACCATAGGATAGGGTCATAAAATTTTTCCTTTTTCAATGAATATTGGCATATTTTAGGGTAAATTTGATAAAATTAAGGTAATTGCCTATTTTATTCTTTTGTTTATCTAGTCATTTAATGTCATGTTTTAAGAGGTTCAAGTGATGCTAAGGGTTTAAGGTGTTTTATTATGTAATATTTCATGTATAAGGGTGATTTAATACTACCTCTAATATGTATAAGTTCTCAAATAGGCTTTATGTTGTAAACAAGGTCAATAAGTCATTTTAAAACTCTTTTATAAGCCACTAGCATGTGAAAAGTTGTAAAAACCCACTTCAAGACCCCAAAAGTGTGAAAAAAACATAATAAATGTATTTTAAAATTACTTATTAATAATTTTATAATGTGAGATTGGTAGACATTCCATGACAAGTCAATTTCAAATGAAGAAAATTAGCTACAAGTGACTTTTAATGCTTAAAAAAGGATAGTCTTTCACTTGTATGGATGAATAAGGATTATTTGTAGGTGAAAATGGTTCAAGATATGTCTCATAATCTTCCATAGGTAAAATTAATGTTTTGAATATAATTACAAGTCCACTCAAGGTGGTAAATGCTTCATTTCCAACATCGACCCCTTATAAAGCTTGTAAAGGCCAATTTTTGATGCTTGATTTGTATAGTATAATTAGAGTTGGGACTTCAAACTTTTACCAAAGGAGGGGGACCTAATGGAATTAAAATTAATTTCCATAGTTATCATATTTTTGGCCAATCCTTTATGAATAAATTCTAAGACCCCAGAGTGATCTTAAACCCTATATAAACCCTACAAGCTCAATTTTGGGTATAATCAATGAAAATGTGAACTCATTTTTCATTAAGGAAGGTTTTGAAAATGCTTTTAGGCCTTATAAATCCCCTAATTTCATCTTCCATATTTTTTTTGGCATGTGTGGTAGTAGAGAGTGAGTAAAACCTGATATATGCTAAGTACAGGTGTCAATGATGTTGCAGACAGTCTTCTTGAAGTCTTTATGAGGTTTTATACATAAATGGTTTGAATTAATTAATATATATTATATTAAATGTCTTAAAAAACTCCATTCATAATAAAAAAGACCTAAAAACTTAAGTCGTAGTGTATACACATAATATTTTCACACTTTTATTGATTATTGATGTTTTACATCTTATAAGAACCCATTAAGACATAATCTCTTTGAGTGAATTGCACAAGGGGTACACCTAAAAAAGGGTGGGTAGACATTTAGTGCTTCATAGGATTATTTTCCCTTATTTCCACATTATTACCAATCCAACTAGATCCCAAAACCATTCCCTAAGCTACTTCTCCTCCCTCGAGTATCCCTTTAGTACTTTCCTATTTCATTCCTCCTTTTCTTGTCTTAAACTCTTTTTGTACTGTTGGTTATACTGGGTCAACTAGGTCTACCCAATACAATTTAGGGGTATTATTTACTTTTTTGGTTTGTTATCCTTTTGATTGACCTAGCACAAACTTATTAAATTTTCTTTAAAAACACATTAGGTTAATTGGATCGACCCTGTATAGTTGACATTTTCAAAAGGATTAAAGTTAAGATCTACCTATATATATAATATCATTTTTGTCATTATTCATATGTGTACGCAAGAGTTATTATTATCTCATGCTCCTTTATAATCTACTCTTCAACCATTCTACTTGAGGAGACTTATCTTAAGTTTCTTATTTAGAGAATCTAGTCTTGTGGATAAGTCTTGGATGCTTTGGCCTTTCTTACTGATTCTTAAAAACCAAAATAACCTCTTGTGAAGCCCCTTTGTCCAAGGGAGAGATTGAGTCTTGATGGGTTCACATTTAGGTAAGTATACTATAAGTTTGTTCTCTTCTCTTTTAGTAGATAGAAGTAGCATAAGTATTGAATCAAATAATAATATCTTTCATATTTTATTTATGAAGGTGTTGCTCATACTTAATTTAATTGAAGTTACCTATACATTTTTTCTTTATTATTTCTAACCCCGACTTTGTGCTAAATGGTTTGGTGTGCACTAGATTAGATTTACTTTCTTTCTATTAGAATAGAGAGAATATTTAAAACCGTATGACTCTGTTAGGGTTTTTGTATGATTGTGTTAGACTGCAAGCTTTAGAACCCTTCTTATCATGATATGTTGTTATAAGTGATACAAGTGATCCCCTAATTAGGTCTATTGGATGCCCATATTGGTCATGTTCCTACTTAGTAAGTGTATCCCTAACCAAAAGTGTAGGTGTGATCTATCCTATCCAATCTAAGATTAATTCATAGACATGATGTATTTCTAATTACATAAATTCTAGTGAACCCAACATGAACTAACCCTTGTAGGATTTGTTTTCTTTTGCTTTCATTCATTTAATTTATTTTTATCATATATTTTGACATTCTAGATCTATTCTATCAACCCAACTTTTTATCTCTATGTTCAAGTTACATGAATAGATAACTAGATTGACCTAGTCAACCTAATACATTTTTCTAGCCTTTCAAACACCCAATTTAGCCTACTAGGTTGACCCAATTGACCAATTGTAGTTTCAACACTTTTTAGCAGGTTTTTGTATAGCTTGATCAATATTGTCAACCTAGTTTGTAAATTTCTTAAGCATACTTCTAGGTTCCAAAGTAGTCATCTTATTCATTACTTATTTGATCCACCAAGGTTATTTTTTACTTCTCTATTTCTCTTTTTTATATATTTCCTTTCATAGTTTGTAATCTTCAAAACTGCCCTTGCATGGTCAATTGGATCAACGCTACCGACCTAGTTCTATGTTCTATATGTTTTTTAAAATAATTGGATCGACACTATTGACCTAGTTCATTTTTAGATTTTTATTCTATATTATAGGTTTGATCTTATCAACCTTAATCTATATTGTGTGCATATAGTGTTCACACTATACCTTGTTTCAAAATTAGAATTAACATCATATATGTTAGTAATTATCTCACACAATTATTTTCCTATTGCTTGCATGCTTAAAATAGTATACATAGTCTAATTAGGGGATTTTCAATTAATCACTTAGTTTCGCTATTTATATGTTATGCACAAAAAGCCAAATCACATAACACAAACAAGCATTTTAACATTTTATCTAACCTAGGCCAACCTACTTGGATTTTGTCACCAAGGGGGAAGCTAACTTGATGCTCTGGTCAAGTATAAAGTATGGTTAATGATATATTTTAGCTAAGAACCTGACACCCTTGTTGCTATGGTGTGTGAATTGAGGGGATAGGCCCTAACACCAAGCATGTATCATTTCTACTATAGTCCCTTTCAACCCAAAGTACCTAAAACCATCCTTAGATTTATATCTAGTACCTCAATTATAGCTAACTTCCCCTCACATTAAAATCATATCTTAATAATCTAATTAACAATCAGGTTGACCAATTAGCTAGTTTTACTTTTAAAGTTTATTTCTTGCTCCTTGTTTAATTATGTGTGCAAAAACATGCATTATCCAATGTTAATACAATGTTTTATTTGTATGCCTCAATTGGATTGACTAGCATTAATGTAATTGATTTTTTGTTTCCTTTTAGATCTTACTTTCCTAGATTAGCTACAAAAATTATCTTATTTCAATTCATAACTTGTTATCATTCTTGTTTTTCCTCCCTCCCTACTATACTGGATTGACCTAGTCGATCTAGTGTGTTTTCAACCTATGTTCACTATACTGGATTGACCAAATCAACCCTGTATAGTCTACAACTCTTTTTCCATCTTTTTATTACCTATATTCACTATACTAGATCAATCTATTCAACCTTGTATAGTTTATTGGCCCTTTTTTGTATTGGATTGACCCAGTCAACCATGTATAGTTTCTTGCATTCCCTGTTTGTCAATCTAATTCCTTTTCTTTCCAATTTTGTATTATGTTCATCTCTCTTCAGTCAAAATGAAATCTCCTATTAGAATATTCTTAGATAACTTGAATCCATTTAGGTACCTTATGGGATGTTCATTTCTTCCTCTCTTTTCCTCCCAAGAGCACCATTACTCTTGGGGCATCTCTTATCCGTCATCCATGAACTACAATATGCTGCAAATAATACCTCAAGATGAAGTTGATAGATTTTATCATTTATATACTTACCAAAAAACTTCTCAAAATCTTCAAACTAATATGGTAGTGATTGATATAGGTTTACTTAATAATCCCAATAGTAATCCTTCTTCTAGCAATCCTTCCTTTAATACTAATATGGGGAGTGCTCCTACAAACACTAACCCACCTCTCGATACAACCCAACTTTTAGCCCAAGTCATTCAACAAATGAACATTATGAAAAATTCTAATACCAACAAAATGATATAATTCTAATAACACTTAATCAATGTGGTTAATCAACCTCCAACTATTCATCCTCAATCTAATCCTAATTATATTCTTACACCTCTTAGGAATTCCTTAGGTAATATTATTCCTCAACCCATCACGAATTAAAAAATGATTCAAATCATTAAAAATGAGCCTTTAGCTCCATTCATTATTTTCATTTATATTGGTAACATATCTCCAACTATCAAATATGATGGGACTAAAGACCCTACCTCATTTCTTAAAGCCTTTGACAACCTTTACAAAGAGTGGATCCAAACTAATACCTTTGACACTACTAAACTCCCAATCAAAACTTTTACCAATGATGTATTAGAATGGTTTAATAAATTTCCTCAACATTCTATTTATCAACTTGAAGATTTGGTCAATCCTTTGGTTAAAGGGTTTCAACACAATGATCTTCAAAAAGTTTGTGTTAGCCACTTTATCAATTCTAATTAATCTCCAGCTGAATCGACTTATGAATTCATTAAAACATGGAAATATTTAGCTCATAAATATGATAATAACATGAATGATGATAACTTATTCAAACTCTTTATCATGGATTTAACTCTTACTCTCCAATATAAGGTTTGAACCTTTACTCCTCAAACACCCAATGAAGATCTTGATCAAGCTAAACACAAATATTTTCTTATGAAGAAATTCAAACCTATTCCTAAACTACTTAAATGATTTTGACAAACGTCTAATGTTATCATTAGTAATGGTCTAAAAACCAAAAAATAAGTTGACAAAACCAATATTCCTTCACCTTCTCATACACATCTTTTAGTTCAACAAATGAAATAATTTTTACCATGCTTGAAAGCTTTCATCTATCCCAATGATCCTCCTAAGTGGTATAGCCCTAATCTATTTTGATGGTTCCATGCTGACATTGAGCTTTTTCATGAATATTTTGAAGGGGTTGATAAATTTATTATTCCCTATATGATTGGTGATTCATTAAATCATGAATCTATGATCAAACTTCATCATCAAGAATACACTACTAGTTTTCAAAAATGACAAACTTGTATAACTTCTAGCTCCAATAACCAAAAATACTCTTTTAATAATAAATCAAATTTAAAGATTTTTTTTGTCATCGATGATGATTATGATCAATATTATAACAACTCTAAATATGTCAACATTGCCAAGGTCAATTATCATCATAAACCAACTCACAAAGATCTTGTTACCAAGCATAACAATCCATCTTTAGAAGAACAACTTATTAAATATACCACCACCTCTAATGTTGATTTAGAAATACCTAAGGAAAAAATTCCTCCTTATGATCACCCAACCACATATATACCCTCCAAAACTAATTTACCTTCTAAAACTCATGTTGGTTTTAAATCTCATTGGAGTTTTTTTGAAGAAATAAGCTCTACACCTTGTAATATTCCTCTGATGGAGTTAGTTTTCACTTCATCCTACCATCAAAAATTCCTTATGAAAAAAATTCAAGAAATAAAACATCCATCCTCCATTGATGAATAAACACCTTCTATTAACTCTCAACCTAGTAATGTCATCACCATTGAAACCTTGTGTCCTTCTTCCAAACCTTTCATTGAATTCCTTAAACAGGACATGATTAACAATGAAATTATTTTTCATATTGATGACCCACCACTCTTTATCAAAATAGCCAATAATACCACTCTTATTAAAAAATTCTTAGTTGATGAAGGCTTTGTTATTAGTGTGACATCCTTATGGCTCATAAAACAACTTGGTTATACAAAAATCATACCATTCAAACCAATCTTATGGTCATTGATATCCCTTTATCTTATAATATCCTTCTTGGTTATCCATGGATCCATCGAATGCAAAGTATTGCTTCTTTTGTTAGTCAATGTATTAAATTATTCCATAATGAAAAGTGTTAAAATCATGAAGTTTATCCCAATCCATGGATTATTAATATACCTAATCCTAAACCTCAATATTTTATTCCTACAAATCCTAAGATTAACAGTGCTCCTTTACCCAATTTTATCAACATGAATCCTGATCTACATGTTACTCTTGAATATTTTGATGATGATGAGCCTAATACATTATAACACACTTTATCTACTACTAATTTTTCTCCATATATCTCACAATGGATTCCTCTTTCTCTATTAGCAAGAGACCATACTATTCCTCTTATTGATGAGATTATCGACTTTCCCCTCCATGTAATACTCAAGATCCTTCTTTACCAGAAGAATCATTTTCTTGCAATGATTTTGGAGTAGATAAATTATTTCAATATCCTCTCATCATGTTTTATATACATTCAAAAATATTTATATTTCACCTTTTTAACTTCCCCTTTATTCTCAAGCTTGTATGTTTTCTCTAACATATGATGATAACTATATCATGGCCCGAGATCAATCTAGAGATTTGGATGCCCAACACTAAAAGAAAACTTTAGCCCAAATCCATGATTTTAATTATGATGTATATACCATTTATTTGGATTTTAACTTAGATCTTGAGGTTCATGTGTTTTCTATCAATCCCCCTCTTATTGATACTCCTTAGGTGGTAGAACAAATTATACCTTCCAAACCTCCAAAATTTCCTACACCTTTGGATTCAATCATTGCATCCAATTTTCCTCCCATAATTTGATCCATTGATATAACCATATATTATATTCCATCTACATCTTATACTCCCTATGGTACTACTAAACCAAAGTTAGTTATCGAGGAGCTCCTTGAAATCAATGTCGACTTGCATGAGGATACTTGGCCCCTTCACTTTGATGGTGTTAAATTCCTTCAAAGAGCTAGGGTAGGTTTTATTCTCACTAATCCTCTCAGAAAATCATTATTTTATATTTTCACTTCACCTTTGATGTCACCAATAATATGGTTAATTATGAAGCTCTTATCTTAGGCATGCAAGCTACTCTTGATTTAGACATTTAACACCTTCATGTTTTAGGTGATTTTAAACCTATTTATTTTCAAGTTAATGGTGACTATCAGTGTAAGAGTGAGAACCTTATTACCTATCATCAAATTTCAACCACTCTCACTAAGGATTTTATCTCTTTCACTATTAATCCTACTCCTAGAGACAAAAATTCCATATTTGATTCCCTTGCCTCTTTAGCTTCTCTATTTCATCCACACCAAGTTATTTACAATCCTTCCTTTCTTATATATATATAATAAAATATCCATATTCAGCTCAACCATTATATTTTATTATCTATCATATTTAGGATATTAACATTAGACATAGACCTTATTATAAATACATCATTCAATTTTTATAACACCAAACTTATTCTCCTAATTTAGACTCTCGTGAAAATACATATATTCGTAAACAAGATTTTAAGTATGCATTTTGACATAACATACTTTACTATTTCAATGTTGAAGGCACCTTGATCCATTATGTTATTAAAGAGAGGTCCCTTCTCTTCTTGAACAAGTACATGGGTAAATTTTTGTTGGCTACTATAGTGGACATGATACATTACACAAATGCCTATGTATGGGTTACTTTTGGCCTAACCTCAAAAAGGATGCAATTGAATATGCTAAAAAATGTAATCCTTATCATATTCATGATGATATTATCCATTCATCTCCTTTTTAGATTCAAAATATTGAATCTCCATGGCCATTTTCCACATGGGGATATGATCTCATTAGTAAACTTCCTCTCTCCCAAGATGGGTATGTTTTTATCATTACCACTACCAAATATTTTACCAAGTGGGCAGAATCCATGCCCCCTCATTAACATCACTAGTACTACCATTTATAAATTCATTCTTAAAAAAATTATTTTCCACTTTAGCATTACCCATACCATCATTTTAGACAATGGTGTTAATTTCACAAATAAACATGTTAAAAAACTTTGCAACAAATTTATGATGAATCACAAGTTTTACATGCCTTATCATCTGAAATATAATGGTCAAGATGAGGCCACCATAAAATTATCCAAAAGAAAATTCATGAAACATACATAGATTATCATATTCATCTTTACCATGTACTTTGGGCCTATCAGACTAGGATACGCACTGCCACTAAGGTAACTCCATTTTCTCTAGTCTATGAATCTGAGTCAGTTTTTCCTTTATAAGTTTAGCTTCCCTCTCTTCATATATTTGTTCATCACATTATTATTGATGAATAATTGTGTAAAAATCACCTTCATGCCCTTGATATTCTTGTTGAATTTTGTCTTTCTACCTTACAACATAACTACCAATACAAGCCTCGTATTGCCTAAGAACATAACAAGCATGTCAAATTCTGCACTTTTAATGTTGGTAATCTTGTCCTTGAACTGTATTACACCCATGATAAAGATGGTAAATACACCCAAAAATGGTGGGTCTAATATTTAGTTAAAGACATTCTTGTTTGAATCACTTACTATTTTTAAACCAGTAAAGGCCATGTTTTCAAAGAACCCACCAATGCTCAATTACTTAAAAATTAATTTTAATAAACATTTACTTCTTGTCATGTTTTCTATCTATATCTATCTAAATTTTTTTTTGTTACTTAAGCATGGGTCTCTCCCTCTATATCAATTTTCATCCTTTCACAAACCTTTAGTCTTCCTTTTTGGTCTTTTGGTTTCTTGATGTACCATAGTCTTCTTTATCTTGCATTTTCTCTTGTTTTTAGTACCCTTTGGGTTTTTTTTTGGTGAGTTTATTTGTAAAACTATAGATAGGACCCAACATTCCTTCCCAAACCACCATCTTTTATCTATTTTTATATTTCATTATTGTTTATTGATAATACTATTTTGGCATCCTTTGGTTTTTAGTTTTATGAGTTGCTTTGTAAGAAGGCTCCCTCACCTTGCTTTTCTCTTGCTTTTCACTACCATCATGGGTCTCCTTTTTATGAGTTGATTTGTAAGACTATGGATAGGACCCGGCCATCCTCATAAAATTACCATCTTTTCATCTTCTTAATCCTTATTCTCAAACATTAGATTTTACTTCTTTTGCTAGATAAAATCAGCACAACAATCTATGTTATCATGTTTTCCTCTATTTCCCTCTTTCTTATGATAAGGAATCACATATTACTGTCATTTTATCCCTTTTTTCCCTTTGTCATTTTTTTTGAAATTTGAAGTAATTCAAATTTTTCCATGTGTCATTCCTCTTGATTTACCCTTCTTTTCATCTCCTCATTAGATAAAATAAGGTTGAAGTAAAGATAACACTTTTATTTCACCTATATTTATGAGACTCTTAGACCCAATGTTATTTGAAGTTTTCTTCTCTTAGCAACCTTGTCCCAAGTATTCAAATGAAAGTCATCTTTAGCACCCATGTTTGGTTTTCCAAATATGTATGAAGGAGGAATATTAAAAAATCCATCAATAAATTTAAAATTAAAATCATTTGAAATAAAAGGCAATGATATCTAAAAGGTAACATACAAATATTAAAAGTCAAATCACAACAAAAGATGTCATTTCATGTACATCTCCTATTTCTAATCAAATATCAAACTCCACAATCAGCTTCACATAGAACTAAAGTCCTTTGTGGTGTAATAGGCTAGTAGATTGGAATAGGGGATTTAAAAAAAACCTATATGATGTTACCTAATTTTTCATCTAAGCACCTAATCTTCACAATAGACCAATGGATCTATAAGGGATCCTAAATAATGAAGAACATGTCATGGGAGGTAGGTCCATTTTACTTTTCATGCATATATATCCTCCATTTTTTGACCCAAGACTTGTGTTTCTAAGATAATTTCTTCATAGTCCTTAAGGTCAAAATTCCTCTTATTTTGACAAACCTAATTTGAGTTTCTTGACTTCAATAAAGTGTTCCTCTACCTTTGTTTTTCCTTCATTCTCCCCTCCACCCATTTCATTTTCCCCCTTTGATAGACAAATTATGATTCCAAATATGTTTTCCCTCTTCTTTATTCTCCTTCTTCTTCATCTCTTAAAAACATGCTAGCACTAATTAGTTTTAGTTTTTATCTATCCTTAGAGTGAAACAACATGTCTGGCCAACTATGGATTTCTTCTTTATTTACACCATCATTTTTCAATTTACTAAACTTACTTTACTTTCTTTTTACCATGTATCATGATTTTCTTGTTCTTCTATTATGAATACCTAAGTTCATACCCCTTTTTCCATTGTTGAGTGTGATTGGCTTGTTACTTCCCACATGATAATGGTGTTTTCCCTTTTATTCATTCATTTTCCATTAATGATTGAGATGTGGATTATTATTGATCACTCATTAATGTTGTTTTACCATTTTGTTTAGTCTTTTACCATTCATTTTTTTTTACCATCATGTTTGACATGTATCCTTGGTTTGATTTGGTGAGTTTTCCTTTCTTACTTAAGGATAGATTGTTTGATTTTCTTCGTCTTTAGTATCCTTGGATTTTTGTTTACCCAATTTACCCTTGTTGTTTGACTTGGTCATTTAGTTTAACATAGAATTTGTCACCCCATCTTTCTAAATTTACCAAGTACATCCCATCCTCATAGCACCTACTATCTTGGCCTCTCTTTCATTTATTTTTTTACTCTTTAGTTTTGTATTTTTGGGTTTGTCAAAATTAGTCTCTACACCCTACACAATCAAAACTAATAACATAATATACAACCATCCAACAATAAAGGTAAGTCAAGGTATGCATTGCATTTAATTTTTTAGTTATTTCCTTTTTAATATTAGTTTTCCTTTTATTTATTTTCTTGTTTTAAAATAATATAACATTTTTTTACCATTAGTGTTGTGTGTGTCCCTATGTTCTTTCTCGAAGCATCATCCCCCATTACACCTTAGTGACACATGATGAGCTTCAAGTGGAGAATATATATACACATAATATTTTCACACTTTTATTAATTACTAATAATTTATATCTTACAAGAACCCATCGAGACTCAATCTCTCTAAGTGCATGCCCTAAAGGGTGCACTAGGAAAGGGGTGTGTAGACCTTTGGTGCTTCATAGGATTGTTGTCCCTTATTGCCACATTATTACCAATCCAACCAAATCCCAAAACCATTCCCTAATATTCTCCTTTCTTGATTATTCCTTTAATATTTTCTTCTTTCATTCCTCCTTTTCTTATCTTAAACTCTTTTTTGAATATCAATTGTACTAGGTCGACTATGTTAACTTAGTATAAGGGGTATTCTTTACTTTATTGGTTTGTTAGAATTTTAGCTAACATAACAAAAACCTAGTAAATTGTCTCTAAAAATAGACTAGGTCAATTGGGTCCACCCTGTATAGCCTATGTTCTCAAAAAGATTTAGGGTAAGATCTACCTCTATATACAAGATCATTTTAGTCATTATTCATATGTGCAATCAAGAGTTATTATTCTCTCATGCTTTTTCACATTATGCTCTTCCACCATTCTACTTGAGGATACTTAGCTTAGGTTTCTTATTTGGATAATATAGTCTTATGGATAAGTCTTGAATTCTTTGTCCTTTCTTAATGATCCTTACAAACCACAACAACCTCTTATGAATCCCTTTTGGCCAAAGTAAAAATTGAGTCTCGATAGGTTCACATTTAGGTAAGTATATTATAACTTTGTTCTCCTCTCTTTTAGTAGATAGAATTAGTATAAGTTTTGAATTTAATAATACTATCTTTCATATTTTATGTATTAGGATGTTACTCATACTTATTTTAATTGAAGTTCCCTATATATGTTTGTTTTATTTTTTAAAACCCCCACTTTATGCCATAAGCTTTGGTGTGCACTAGATTAGATTTATTTTATTGTTATTAGATTAAAGTGAACATTTAAAACCTTAGGAATCCATTAGGGTTGTTGTGTGATTGTGTTAGATTGTAGGCTTTGGAACCCTTCCTAGCATGATGTGTTGTGACAAGTGATCCCCTAATCAAGTCTAGTAGATCCCCATATTGGTCATGTTCCCTCTCAACAAGTGTATCCCAAATTAGAAGTATAGGTGTGATATATCTTATCTGATATAGGATTAATTCATAGATAGTATGAATTTCTTATTGCATAAAATTAACACCTAAAAGAGTCTAAATGTGAACCTATAGGATGATCGTAGTCAAGAATTTGAAGAGTATCTAATGAGAGTATGAATAAAGGGGAAAAGGGTCAAATATAACTTGGAATAAATCCTAAAAAATTTTAGGTGACTCCAAGGGATAATATATGTTTTAAGAAGTAAATATATGAGTTCACATGCAATCAATTAAGTGAGAGATTGATTCCTTGCTAATGGACTGTGTGAATAGGGAAGAGTATTGTGAAATGTCCAAATGTACAATCAAGGTTAATTAAACCTATATGAGTGTAGGTAATTTTTTTAAATTATTTATTAAATTATCATTTTACTTATCCAAATTATTGATGCATTTGGGACTTGAATGCATATATTCCATTCATTCCATCCTCTCAATGGGTTGTGACTTCAAGAGACATGTTTTTTTGTGTTCAGGTGAACATTCAAGGTAGGTTGGGTCATTATAGACATGTAAAAATAAATTAAATAGGATAATAAATTTTCCAAAATTTCATCACTAACTATGTAAACTCATGGCATCCCTAAAGCCTATTTTAACCCTAATAGTCATATATAGGCATATCCTAAGCCTGAGTAAAGAAATGACTAATAGTGTAGTGATAGATGGTTTTCAAAAGGTCAAAGAGGATAAAATGAGTTTTAGGACACCTTAAATGGTTTTAAATAACATAAAAAGTGTTATATACTCTATTTAATAGGTTTTCATTCTAATATTGCAGTCAGAACACCTAATGTACACCTACATCCAAGAGAGTTTTGGTAAAAGTAGTGAGAATAAGGATGCAATGTGGTATTAAAACTAGTTATTTGGGTTGGCATGTGGGGTGTGTGAAATTTTCATAATCCATGGAAGGTGTATCAAAATCCTTTTGATGCTTTTAAATGAAATAAAAGTTACCATAACAATCCTTTAGGGTCTGGTTTACAAGGTTAATCACAAACCCTCATGAAGGGATTGGGTAAGTTCTGGATTATTTTAAGAGGTCAATATGTTTAAAAATATTTGCATAACCTCACATGATATTTTACATTCATATTTTAATCATCCTCAATCAATGAAATTATTTTGAGGGTCTTAAGCCCAAAAATCTCTCTCTACATCACTTACAGAGTCTACTAGCTCGAGAGGAACATTTGACACGATCACATATTACATGAAGATATTCATGGTGACTCATTTTATTAGGCATAATATACCACCATTATGCACTAACGATCCATGGCAATAATATTTTCATGAAGGGTTTGAGCTCTATGAATAATCCTTAAAGATCTAAGACACCTAAAACCTTTCCTAAAACCTTCTAATGACCTAATGAATGGGTTTTATTATCAAATGGATTTTAATGCACTAAATTAGCTTTCAAATGGTATGTATAATCTTTATAACTCTCCTTATAATATTCTCAATCCATTCGTTTGTATGTGTGAGGGTACAATTGTATGAAATTAGGTTAGAAATAGGTTTGTATGTCTATTTATGAGTACACAAGGTAAGGAATGGTATTGAAATAGGTTTTAAAGGATTTTTAAGATTTATTATAGGTTTAATAGTATTATATACACGTTATAAGGTCTCATAAGAAGATATATGATCTTTTCAAGTCACCAAGTTGGGCCCAAAAGGTGATTGTGCCACTATGTCTCTAAAGAAGATTAGTTACAAGAATATGGAGTATAAAAAGAGATAATTATTCTAGAATATTGACTTTTCCCATGATTTTTTATCCCTCAAAACATCATAATATATATTTTTAACCTAAAACATTCTTGATAAAACACTCTAATTACCTCTCAACCTTAAACATGCACTTAGGCTATGGTTTTCACCATTTATTGGATCACCCATTCATATAAGGTCTCAAATCCTAAAATTTGACATGGATCATGATCAATAGGTCCCTAAAGTTAATCAAAAATTTATCTAAAGTTTCACATGTGTGGATATTGATTGGAAGTAAATCTTAGTTTCTAGTCCTAGAAGCCTAATTTAGGGCTAATTCAAGAGAAAAATAGGTGAATAAAGTGTACTTACATTTAATGTCAAGTCATGTAATTTTTCATAGAGATATAGTAGAATAATAAGAACTCAAAAATATTATTAGTTTTCAAAAATCATTTGTATATTACTATACACAAGGAACTTTGTATGTTTTAAGGGACATAAGAAATTAAAGGCATGTATGGGATTTAGGTAGAAATGAAGTCTTTGAAAGTGTTTGATTCACAAAATGGATTTGATATAATTTGGATTATATGTGTGTGTGTGTGTGTGTGTGTGTGTGTGTGTGTGTGTGTGTATGTATATATATATATATATATATATATATATAAATATATATATATATATATATTATATATATATATATATACATATATATATATATGTATATGTATATGTATGTATATATATATATATACATATATACATATATACATATATATATGCATATATACATATATATATATATATATATGTATATATATGTATGTATATATATATATGTATATATATATATGTATATATATATATATATATATGTATATATATATATATATATGTATATATATATATATGTATATATATATATATATATGTATATATATATATATATATGTATATATATATATATATATATATAGATATAGGCATCCCATTGATATAGGTTACATTCATGAAGCTAAAATCAAGATTAGAGGTACGTGAGTAAGAAACGCATAGTGAGATCAAATGGGTTTCAAGACACCTAATAAGAGATGATCACTAACACAATGTCATTGTAACGTTTATAAAAATAATTAAATTTGTTATTAACATGCAAAAGTGGTATCTCAAGGTGATTTGATGAGTGATAATTCCATTTTTCATTCCTTATAAGCCAAGATGGGCAGTTTTTGAATGGATGATGAACCATTAAAAAAATGAAGCCTCCTACGGTAACCTCTTGAAAACCATAATTAGTAAAATATGACACATGTTGAATGACCTCATAAATATCACTTTTAGAATTGTTTTCTTATAACTTAATCTTTCATGAGAGCACACTTGGAAAAATTCTTTCTTATGTCATTTTTATCTCTCATTCTCTATATATGCATCTTTGTTTGGCTTTGTAAGGATCCTCCACTTGAATATGGAGAATATTTTCTTGTTTGTATGCCTTTGATTAATTAAATAATACCTTTTAAACTCCATATATTATATTAATTAGTGTTTTTTCATATATGTTTTATATTTTCAAGTGATTTAATTAGTCCTCCTTAGTATGTTGTCTTATTCTAATACATGTATGCAATTTAAAAGTTTCTTTTGTAGGTCATGTGAAGTGTTCAAGTTAAGTGTGAGGGTTGAGTGAGTTTATATACTATTTAGTGTCATTATATGACCTATTTAATATTCTTCCTAGACTAAAAATCTATCACAACCTCCACCTTAAAATATTGATGTGAGAGATTTAGATTAGGAGTAGTGTATGTTAAGGTTAGTCTCATGGTCTACATGTGCACATTCAGCTAGTTGGTAGTGATCAATTGATTTGGTGTATCACCCCTTTAGTTATTTTACTTTCATGTTATTCCCTCTTAATATTCATTTTAAAGTGTATTTTAATGATCCTAACTAATACATCAAGGAGAACTAGCCCTATAATCTAGAGGTTTAGTCTATCTAAAGGTCACCCACAACTTAAGACTAATCCCATTAAATAGATCAAGTTAATAAGGATTGAATTACCATCTCAAGTGTGAACATTTGAGATATAATAATTTTAACATGCATAGTGGGATAATATTTACATCTTTTAAAGGAATTTTTGGTGTTATCCTTCAATGTATCAGCCTTTGCAGTTAATAACTCAAGAACCAATGGTAACTCCAAGTGAATCATAACTAGTATAGGTATTCCAAATACCTCAAAAATAGATAATTTGTATGTATCATTACTTATATGATCACAATTATTCTTGTGTACCTTCACATTAGTCTTAAAAGGTTAATTTAATTTATGGTTTCTCCTTAAGTATCCCTAAAATAGTTATGTACCAAGTTTACCAATATCCCACCTATCTCTCTAATCAACCTTGTCAAAGCTATGTTGCTCTTTCTTCATTTTTAATTAGCTTTAAACAAGTAGTAATAAATATTGTAAAGATAATGACAAGGATTGGTAGAGAAATATAACATGGTGTATTTGATTCTATATATACCATTTATGAGGTTAAATATCTATTTTAAGGATTTTGGAGAGTATGGGTAGGTGTTGAGAATGAGGATCATCCAATCAATGAAAAACTAGAGGTTAAGAATCTAATACTCTTAGTGAAAGATAGGCTAATGATATGGGATCATGTCAAATCCCAATTAAATAACTACTATATACCCCATCCTACCCTAATTAAAACTTAATTTATTCCAAATCTCCTTGAATCTATAATAAAACATCAAAATAAAGCTCAATGAATCTCCTAATTAGTCCACTAGCCCTAATATTCCAAGTTGGAAGACTTGTATTCCCTAAGAGAAAACTATGTGCATTCCAAATCCATTCCATCTTGGAGGCCTTATTGGACCATGACTCATGATTATGTCATGCCTATTCTAAAAAATTAATCTTTTCCTTTGGCCATTCAAATTCAAGAGAAAGAAGAGGTTGTATAACACTAAAAGGTTTTATTAGCTCAAAGGATATTCTTCCTATGAAAAATCAAGATAAATAAGGAGGGATAATGTTATATGTCAAGATAAAATATAATGTAACCCCTTCAAGTCCTTCATCTACCATTCAAGCTACATTTATTCAATAAGCATCTAATAAACGTAGTTCTCCTAAAATACCAAGTTGGAAGGACACTCTAGTAGGTTTTAAGAAATATAGTGAAACATATTTCCCTCCCACCCTCTCCTTTTTTAAGGATAATCAAGTACATGGAGGTAAGACTATGGAAACTCAATTGATAAGGATAACTTGTCAAGAAATAAGGATGAGGTGGTTATCTTTGAGAGGCAAGATGTTGCAGCTATAGATGAATCTCAAAAAGGTTTTGAAGAGAGTGATTATAGTGAACATGAAGAAGAGATTATCATTGGCACTCCCCTTTGTGGAGAGGAAAAAAACTAAGATTTTAAGCATGAGAATTAGTTTCTACCTTTTAGCCAACTGTTGGATAGCTATCTAGATGTCATAAATGATCAAGTGGATCAGCTTTATTATTATGCCTTTAAGGTTGATGAAGAGGAAAAAAATTCAGGTTTGACAGAATAAGAAAACATGAAGTGCTAGATCTCAATTGGGTAGATGAACTTCCATTATTTATGGAGGAATATGATCATTCTAGTCATGGTGAAGTGAAAGATGATTATGTAGCTAAACATGAGGTAAGTATTCTTGAAGATACATTATATTTTGATCTTGTTGAACCTCATGGGAAGAAGATAACACCATAAGAATATAGCTTGTATCCTTATCATTAATCTAATCAACATATTTCCCCTCAAGATAATGGTAAGGTTAGTACTTATCTTAATGTGATTTCAAGTACTAAAAAAAAATTACTTTTGAGAAGAGTTATAAATGTTTTCCTCTAGTCTAGATGGTAAATCTATAACCCATGAAGAGAATGTTAATGATGTTGTCATGGACAAGGAGCATGATCAAAATAATCATGACAAAGCTCTTTAAGAGAACACCATGTTTGATGACCTTATTGAGTCTCATGAGCAAAATTAATGAGGCCTTGAAGACATGCAGATCTCTTACTTGGACATGTTTAATAAATTTGATGGTATTGAGAAGCTAACACTTCAATAACAATAATACGAAGTGGCTGATGAGAAGTTAAAAGCTCTTAGCAAGCCAAAAAAATTGATCAATTATTACAAAGATGTTTGCTATGATTATGTAATAATATATGATGAGTATGACACTTCCCAATATGATCAAGAAATTAAATTTGAAAATCCCATAGAATTTGAGGTGGTTACTACTGCCCTTAAAAATCAAGGTGTGATCAACCTAGATTTATCTCACATTGCCCAAAAGAGACAATAATATGAAGTGGAAAGTGAAGTTCAAGAAGATTTTTTCTTTATTGCAGATACATTTGTTGATGATCTACTTTAGAACATGAAAATTGTGTTGGATTTCAAGAAACATGGACCATAAAATGTTATAGTCAAAGGATAACTTATTACACAACATGTCTCATCTCATGAGGCAACTGATCTAAGAATTTTTCCATTTCATCTTAGAGGAGAAATATATGCAAGTTAGTTTTACATATTAGGTTGCTTATGATTTGATTTTGTTATGTTATCTGTAGAACAATTGTGTGTTGTCTATTTTCTTTTGCTTTGCATGTTGATTTTGTCTTGTGCATGTTTGAATGCCAAGTTAGCTATCTTTTCTTAGTCAAGGTCCCATTTTAGGTCTAATTTTGAGTGATAAATGACTCTATGACTAATGGATGGACTAGAAAACTAGTGTAATAAGCATAAAAAGCATGCATCCCCAAGAGGTCACCAAAAATTTTATCAAAATTTTGACTAAAATAGGATAGGGTCATAAAATTATTCCTTTTGAAATGCATATTAGCATAGTTTAAGGGAATTTTGATAAAATTAAGGTAATGACCTACTCTAGTCTTGTGCTTCTTTAGTCACTTCATGTCATATTTCATGAGGTTCAAGTGATGCTAAGGGTTTAGGGTGTCTTTCTAATTCATATGCCATGTGTCAGGATCATTCCATACTCTTAGTTAGTACAAGTGCCCAAATAGGATTTATATTGTATACAAGGTCAATAAATCATTTTTAAACTCTTATATAAGTCATTAGCATGTGTAAAGTTGTCAAAAACCACATTAAGACCCAAAAAGGGTGAAAAACATAAGAAAGGTACTTTAAAATTACTTATTAATAATTTTATAATGTGATGTTAGTATACATTCCATGACAAGTCAATTTCAAAAGAAGAAAAAAAGTTACAAGTGACTTTCAACACTTAAAAGAGCATATTCATTCACTTGTATGTATAAATAAGGATTATTTTTCACGTGAAAATGGTTAAATATATGTTTCTTAGTCTTCCATAGGGAAAATTCATGTTTTTAATGTAGGTACAAGTCCACTCAAGGCATAAAATGCTTCCTTTCATTCATTAGCTCTTTGGCAAGCTTATAAAGGCCAACTTTAGATGCTTCGTCTGTATAGTGAAATTAGAGTTGGGAATTAAAAATTTTATCATATGAAGGGGTCAAAATGGCATTAAAATCCATATTAATATCTTTTATATTGGTGGCACCTCCTTCATGAATAATCATTAAGACCCTAGGGTGCTCTTAAACCCTATCTAAATCATGTAGGTTCAATTTTGGGCACTATCAGTGAAAATGGAAACTTGATGGTGATGAATGAATGTTTTGAAAGTGTTTTAAGGCCTTATATAATTAAATTATATCATCTTCCATATTTTTTTTAGCATTTGTGGTAGTAGAGAGTGACAAAAACCTCATCTATACTAAGTGTAGGCCTCAATGAAGTTATAGGTAGTCTTCTTGAAGTCTTTGTGAGGTTTCATATGTGGATGGTTTGAATTAATGAATATATATTGTATTAAATTTATTATATAACATCCTTTAATAAGTAAAAGGACTTTATACCTTAAGGCTTTGTATGTAAAAGAGTCTAAATGTGGACCTACAGGCTAATGGTAGTTATGAAGAGTATCTAATGAGAGTGTGAATGAAGGGGTAGAGGGTAAAATAGAAATTGGAATAACTCATAATGACTTTTAAGTAATATTAAGGTATAATATATGTTTTAAGAATGAAATATAGTAGGTCACATGTAATTATCTAGGTGAGATATTGACTCTTTGCTAATGGATTGTGTAAATAGGGAAGAGTACTATAAAATGTCTAAATGTACATTCAAGGTGTATTAAACCTATGGGAGTTCAAGTAAATTTTTGGAATTAATGATTAAATTATCCTTTTCCTTCTCCAAATTCCTAATTCATTTTAGACCTAAATGCCTATATCCCATTCACTCCATCCTCTCAATGGGTTGTGTGACATCAAGAGACATGATTGTGTTGTGTTCAGGTGAACATTCAAGGTAGGTTAAATCATTAGAGACATGGAACAAGACAAAAAATATAATAAATTTCCCATAATTTCATCACTAAACATGTGAACTAAGAACATCCCTAAACCCTATTTTAACCCTACTAGTAATCTATAGGTCTATCCTAGGCTTGAATAAGGGAAGGACTAATAAGTTAGTGTTAGAGGGTTTCCAAGAGGAAATAGAGGATAAAATCAATTTTAGGAAAATTTAAATGGTTTTATATAACATAAAAAGTGTTAGGTACTCTATTTAATATGTTTGCATTCTAAGATTATAGTCAAAACACATAATGCACACCTACAACCAAGTGAGTTTTGGTATAAGTATTGAGAAGAAGGATGCAAAGTGGTATTGAAAATAATGATTTGGGCTGGAATGTGGGTGTGTGAAATGATTAGGATCCATGTAAGGTATATACAAATCCTTTTGATGCTTTGAAATGAAATAAAAGTTGCCATAATAGTCCATTAGGGTCTGTTTTACAAGGTTGATCACAAACCCTCATGAAGGGACTAGGTATGGTATAGACCATTTAAAGAGGTAAATATGTTTTAAAATAATTTTATAACCTCACATTAAGTTTTAAATTTATTTTTGAAGCATCCTCAATCAAAAAAATGATTATGAAGGTCTTAAGCTCAAGAATATCTCTTTCCACCTCAGTTACATAGTCTGCTAGATTGAGATGAATATTCTAGATGATCACATATTAAATGAAGATATTAACACTGAATAAATATATTATTCATAATATACCACCATTATGCACTAATTTTCTATGGAATTTGGATGTTCATTAAGGTCCTAAGCTCTATGAATAATCCTTAGGGATCCAAGACACCTAAAACCTTGCCTAAAACCTTCTAATCACCTGATGATTGTGTTTTCTTCTCAAACGGATTTGTATTGATTAAATGAGATTTGAAATAACATTGAGTATCTTTATAAGTATCCTTATCATCTTCTCAAGCCATTGATTGGCACATGTGAGAGAAAAATTGTACATAATTGGCCTAGAAATAGGGTTGTAGGCTTATTTATGAGTATGTAGGGTAATGAATGGTCTTAAAATAAATTTTAAAGTATTTTTAATCATAATAAAAGGTTAAATAGGCTTATATACACTTTATTAGTTCTCCTAATAAGGTATATGAGTTGTTCAAGTCACCAAGTTGGGGGAAAAAGGTGATTGTGCCACTATATCTCTCAAAAATCTTAGCTACAAGCCTATGGAATACAAAAAGAGAGATTTATTCCATAATATTGAGTTTTCCCATGATTTTTTATGCCTAAATATAACATAATAAATATTTTTAACCTAAAAACTTATTAATAAACCACTAAAATTACTTGTTAAGACTGAACATGCACGTAGGCTTGGGTTTTGACCATTTCTTGATTCACCCTTTCATATAAGGTCTCAAATCCTTAAATTTGACATGAAGAATGGTTAGGAGGTCCATACAGTTAATAAAAAAATTTATATAAAGTTTCACATGTGTGGAAATTTATTGGAAGTAAATATGAGTTTCTAGCGCTAAAGGCCTAATTGAGGGCTAATTAGAGAGAGAAATAGGTGAAGAAAGTGTGCTTTTATTTAATGTCTAGTCATGAAATTTTTCATAAACATATAATATAATAATAGTTACTCAAAAATATTATTATTTTTCCAAGATAATTTGTATATATTTGTACATAAGGAGTTTTGTGTGTTTTGAGGGTTATAAGGAATTGAAGACTAGTATGGGCCTTAGGTGCAAAATGAAGTCTTTAAGAGTGTTTGATTAATCTAAAGGGGTTGATATAATTTGGTTGATACATATAAATGTATACCATGGAAATATGATACATTAATGAATATGTAATCAATATTTGAGATACTTTAGCAAGAGAGGTGTAGTGAGATCAAATGGGTTTTAAGACACCTAAGAAGAGATGATCACTATGACAATGTCAGTGCAAAAAGGTTCTCAAATTGATGGAAGGTGTTAATAACATGAGAAAAGGTTAGTTAAAGGTGATTTGATGATAAATAATTCAATTTTTAATTCCTCACAAGTCAAGATGGGTATTTTTTGAATGGATGATGAATCATTGAATAAATGAAGCCTCCTACACCAAGTCTCTTGAAAACCACGATGAGGAAAAGCTGATAGATGTTGATGGACCTCATAACTATCAACTTGTATAATTAATCTATTATAGCTTAAAATTTAATGAGAGGACACTTGGTATAATTTTTATTACACCAATTATCTCTCTCCTTCTCTTATTATTTATATATGGAACCTTATTTATCTTTGTAAGGATCTTTCACCCAACTGTGGAAAAGCCCAACTCATTTGTATGCCTCTAATCAATAAAAGACTACCATTTTTACCTCTTATTATGAATTTACTTAATGTGTGTTCATGGATGGTTTATATTTTCAAGTGATTTCATATTCTTCCTTGCATTTTCTCTTATTTTAATACCTATATATAGTTTGAAAGTTTATTTTATAGGTCATGTTAAGTGTTAAAGTGAAGTATGAGGGTTGAGTGAGTTTGTCTACTCATTAGTGTCATTTTATGACCTATTGATTAGTCCTCCTAGCCTAAACATCTAACATAGCCTCCAAATTTAAATTTTTATGTGAGAGATTTAGATTAGGAGTAGTGTATGTTAAGATTGGTCCCATGGTCTACATATACACATGCAACTAGTTGGTAGTGATCAATTGATTTGGTGTATCACCCCATTATTTAGTTTTATTTCATGTTATTAACTATCCCTTTTCCTTTTAAGTGTATTGTAGTGAGACTAACTTATACATTAATTAGAGACAACCTTATAATCTATAGGTTTGGTCTACCTAAAGGTCACTCATAGCCTATGACTAATCCCATTGCATAGCTCAAGTTGAGAGGCCTTGAATCATCTTCTCAAGGGTGAAAATTTGATCTCTAATAGATCCTTTTCAACTATATTTTATAAATTTTAAGGTATTATAAATTATTGGGAGACTCATTCATGCTCTTCATAATCTTCATCCAACCTTCCTATCCCCTCACTTGACACCACATGTGTATTTTTTCCAATTGCATATGTGGTAAGATAGTAGGTGTATACTTTATGCTTCTTGAATCTTTCCACTATTTGTTAATCTTTCTAAGGTCATTTTCTAATCTATGCTTATATAAATTATTTTATAAATGATTTTATTATGTTTTTAATACATGAATGAGGTAAGTATTGCCTTTAGAAAGCTCAAGATACTCTCTTGCTTGCAAGGTTTATAAATATTGTTCAAGAATGTGCACCTATAACTCTGTAGACCTGTAGGTCTAAATTGACCTTCATTTTGATCATTTATGGATTATTTTTAATATCTTACTACATAAAATCATTTCATAAATTATTATAACCAGTTGGAAAGATCAAAACTCACTTCAAAAAATCTAAAATGCTTTCAATTACCTAGCCTTGATCCTATAGTGCAAATAGGCTTGTAGTTGTCTACTTTAGGCTTCACACCTAATTTTCCTATCATATGATGAAACACCATAAATTACATGAATTTAAAATATATCTAAGGAGATATATGAAACTCACTTCATTATTTAAAGACATTTTTTAATTGAGGAATACACAAAAGTTCCAAGAAACCCTTCTATTTTGCCTACAACTTTGATAGTCCATTAACACTTTGACCTTTGGCTATCTCTCTACTTGTGACTCAGAAAATATTACCTTGGAGTTTATTTGGAGTTTTAAATATATATTAAGGTACATGATAGTGTCTTCAATATCCTAATTACACTTTCATTACAATTTATTAGTATAAATATTGACCTATAAGTTTACAGACCTATAGGTTAACCAATCCTCTCTTAACCTTATTTTAAAAGGATGAATTGAGTATTTAATCATGATAATTAATTAAATTAGGATTTTAAGTATATATTTAGTATACTTATAACTTGTTTAATATTAATATGAAATACAAGTATTCACATTCATAAATAAACACTTATTTTCATGTCACAGTCCACTAGGATCTTCCTCCAAGTCCAACACCTATAAAAACCTTATTTTTGGATTGAAGTTCATCTATAAAATTTTTTGTATATGAAATTTAGGATAGAGGTAATCTTATCAATTTCATTGAGGGTCACTTGAGGTGGAAAATAGTTTAAACCTACCAAAACCCTTCATAAAGATTTTCAAATGAGTATGTAACTCTTAAAAATGGAGCTGTTACCCTTATCCAAACTTGCACTTGAAAACTATATGATATATAATTATGTGATAGGGATAATAGAGCCATAAATAATCTAATTCAATCACCCATTTTCACTAATGAGCTCAACAATTCCTTGAAAATTTTGAAACTGAGCTTGTTGGGTTTGAGATCATAGTTTTGCACCCATAATTTTTTAATGATTGGTCATAAAGCTAAGCAGATTAACCAAAAAATTAATTCCATAAAATGGAAGGGAATTAGGGTCCCCTCATCTGACCAAAATATTTATATCCAAATCTCTCTCTCCTTTGAGTACTTATGCAAAAATGTTGACCATTATGAGGCTACCAAGAAGACTTAGGAAACCCAATGGATAAATGGTAAAGGTTTATACCTTGTTTAGATCTAAAACTCCATATTTTTCATGTATTTTGGTTTTAAAATACTAGGAGGACCCTTGCGAATGTTTATAAATTGACTTTTAGTGGAAATCCCTAGAAAAAGGCCTTCATGATATTGTTGTCTTCAAGAATATACCTATTCTACCTTCTTAATCTATTAGAGTTGATGAAATAGGTGATAATAAACCCTTCCCTAAATTTTATGGATGTATATCAATTTGATAAATCATTTTAATCTTCATTTACCCAAAATTTCCTTGTTATCTCCTATTTAAACATTATAAAATGATGTTTTAGTAGTTAAAAAGTAGTTCTAACATTGGAAAAGTAATATCAAGACATTTTAGAGGAGATGTATGATCAAGTACATATATCATGTCATTACACAAGTGCTAAATAAATTAAAATACCCCTATTTAATGATTTAGACCTTCACATTTGATATTCCCTTGCAAGTCTCATATTACATTGGATTATATCATAAGATTAAGATAAAATAATTACCTTAATCTTTCCAAAACTACCTTAATTTATCCAAGATACTTGAAAATGTAATTTAATAAAATTATGAGTTTTAATCCTTGGTCTATTTGATTGGCTTGGCAAACATTTATCCTTAAGGATCACCTTCTTCTTTTTTGGTCATGGCTAAATATAGACTTTTAATTCACACACAAACCTTAACCTTGTAAAAATTAACATAATATATGTTAAACACATGAATACAACTACATATAATGATCATTAATGGTAATATAAAGTGACTTGACCCTATTTTTAACTAGACTATCCTAGAATGATTTGTAAGATATCAATAATGGCACAATGACTATCATATTAAGACTAGCCATGAACAACACAAGACCTTTATGATGGATATAAAAAAATTTAATATAATATAAACCAAAGTTAGGAATGATACTCATCAATGGTGGCTAATTTTGGCTAACATCTTTGGCAACCTCTTGGCATTGCATGCTTGTTATGCATCTAGATTAGTGACCTTGACAATCCATTAGGCTATGGGATCATGAATGGTACTTAAATTGAAGGCAAAATGAAAAATGAACTTGAAATAAGATTTGAAACCAACGCAAATTAAACTAATTCAAGACACATACCACACACATATGTGTGTCATAAGACACATGGAGGAAGGATAACAACATAAAGAAAATAAACAACTTGTGATCTAAGCACTTAGGGAAAATAAATACATACTATAATATGTACAAAACTACAAATCTAATTTTAATAACATGGTTTCAAATGTATCATATTGACTGGGACACTCAACTCTTCTCCATTAAGATTTTTAAAATGAAAGTCATTATGTTATTTACAACCAATGACAAAATAGGGCCCATCCACAATGTATCAAACTTTGTATTCCCACCAAGTTTAGATCTATATTCATCTCTCTTTAAAATAAGGTCTCATTATTGATATGATATTGAAACAAACATCTTATCAAAGGTCTTATTCTCTTGGTTTTGGTGGCATTCCATGGTATGTATAACATGATTTCTAGTATCTTCTAAGGACATTAACTCTATCAATGATTTAACAATTTTGGAAATATTGATGTATTATTCTTAATTTAGTTAAAGTGTCTAAGTATTAAAATTAGTCAATAAATAAGCAATAATTAAGCTACTAATTTTTTTAAATTAGATTTTAATTTTGACCTTTCTAAAAATACTAATAAGATATGGAATAGCAGACTTAGCTAGAAACTAATTAATCTGACTGAGATAGAGGTTGAAATTCACTATGTAGGACTAGGACACTATTGCAAACTAAGATATAAACTTCATTTTGTGATTGGATAGGAAAATAAAAATTATACAGGAGTGGCACTATCACTATAGTATACCTCTACCATTATTTTCTTAAGGATATGAGTTTTTCAAGGTTTTGTTTTCCAGGTCTTTGGGACTCTATCTATGAAGTTTTGGTAGCTAGAAGTCTATAGATCTCCTTATATAGAATATTTTCTATTCAAAACTTATGTTCCATTTTTATTTGACAAAGTTAAATAAAAATGGGGGTTAGTGTGTGTAAGATTCACTGGACGTGGATCCACACCCCTTATGTGGGCATACTACCTACATACCAATACTCTGAAGAGGGATAAAGACATATGTAGTTCTCCCACATGATGTGCTTTGTGAAATTGTGTGTATGAAGATGTAGAATGATAAAATGGATGTCATTGAGGTGTATGGGGACTAGTGCAAGGATTTTAATAAGTTTTTAAGTGTGTTAGTTGGTTATATGTAGAGAATAGGGAAGATTTCTTGAGTAGTCTTGCTTGTTTATTGATAATTACCAACCCTTTCCAAATGATATTTAAATGGAATTTTATAGGGATGTATTGGTCATGGGTTGAATGTAATCACATTAGGTCAACAAGGAGAAGTATGGGGAACCAAAATAAATTGACCATTGGGGCTAAAAATGGACTTGGACAATAGCACTAAAAGCAGACATGAGTGGCACTGATGTTATAGTCTTAATGTGGTGCTATTGTCTTGAGTAGATAGGTCTTGGAGGCATTTATTTGTCATGGAAAGAGGAGTCTAACTCAGTTGGGATCAGGTTTGGAAGGTTATGGATGACTAGAATCAGTGAAAATGATGCCTATGAGGGTCATGAGAATAAATAAGAGGGACTTAAGGGTTGGGTGTCATTAACCATGCTTAAGTTACTAGTTTTTACATTTTATATGACTACATTCACCCGCCACTTTATTTTAGTGATGCGTCAAAGTGAAATACTAGGATAAAGGAAAACTAGAAAGCATACCTAAACTCACTTTCAAGGGTGAACATCATGAGACTATGTGGTGCTAGGTGTACATAGAGAGAACATGTTGTGAAGTATGAATCTAAAAAAAAAGAGTAGATCAATTTTTACTAGATACACTAGATCTAAAATAAGAACATATAAAGCTAGGTAAGAGAGAGAGAGAGGAAGAGAAAGGCAAAAATACACCTCACTGAGTATGTGGACAAATAAAAAACCTATTGTGATGTTGACTGATGATGGATGATGATGTACCAAGAGTAATATCATGAATGGAGATAAGTGCTCAATTCCCTAGAAGTGGCTCAAGAATGTAAAGGCTAGCTAGTCTTTTAGATCTATCATTACCTCGTGAAGTGAATCTATGAAATGATATTGGTATAAAATTTTTGTCATATGAGATGGATCATAAAGCCCATGAATGTACTATGATATAACTATGTTGGCATGGATAGATAAATCTATGCTAGAAACTAGGCCACTTTTGGCCACTTTGAAAGATGAAGATTAAGCTTGTATGCAAGCCACTCTAAAATTGTTGCACTAGGTTTGTATGAAAACCACTCAAAAAATTGAGAACTCAAAAACGTAGAAGTTAGGCTTATATGAAATCCATTCCAAAATGATGCCAACCACCTATAGATATAATATGGCACATAATTATTGAGAATATCTAGATAATACTGAAATTGAAAAGGAAAAGAAAACAAATGTGTCATGCACTTTACCCCCAATTACTAGTATCTAGAATATGGATTTTTATCTAGAATTTATATCAACTACCATGTCTAAAATTGGAAGTGAGAGGCATCATGTCTTGCATGATGCTCCCTATATCTAGATTTTCTAATCAAAATTATACTAAAAACTATTGATTCTAAACTAGTCTAGTTATGCAAAACTATAATTGAACCTACTTTTCTTCCTACTTCTAAATATTCTAGTTTTTATACTATTTATATAAAAGCATCAAAATTAGACACTAGTGGAATCAATGCTGTAGTCTAGGTTGGGCACTATTGTCTTAGGCTAAATCTTGTAATTGTTTTGATATTCTCACTATTTACCTAGTTTGTTCTAACTATTTTAATGTTTGGCTATTGTTCTAGGTGTTTTTAATGTTTCTTTTTTTACCATTAAGAGCTCTGATCTCTATGAAAAAACCCTTTTTTGTTTCCCCCTCTTTTGAGGGTAGGAATGAAGACCTTATAATGATTTCCCTCAAAAAAAGAGCCATAAAAGTGTGTTATGTTGTAAAGATACATGATATAGCAATAATAATTGACAAGATATCTCAAGATATAGTATGATTTATATTGAGTGATTTTTAGATCAATAGGGGTATGCCTAAATGTGTATAATAGTGTAATAACATGTGAAATGTAATGAGTATCAAAAGAAAGTATGGTTATTTTTTAGTTATTAGTATTTAGTTGTTAGTTTTTAGTTAGAGGGATGGATCATGATGTCCATTATGGCATCCAATAAATCAAGATAAATTCATGATGTGGATCATGGCATTACAAACAATGAGAAGAAAATAAGAAATAAGCACATAAACCAATCAATAAGAAGAATACAAGGGTGGCCAAGGGGCCATACAAAAAAGGGACATGATCACATGTCACTCATACTAGAATTCAAGCATTCAAGGCATGTTCAAATGCCACATACACATACAATTGAAAAAATCAAGGTTAGCATGGAAGCTATAATAACATAGAAGAGTACTAGAAAAGGACATTAGAAAATTTCCTAGGCACACACAATACATAGAAGCAAAGGACATTGGAAAATGTCCTAAGGTGCATATAGGATACAATCAAGAACTGAGAAATGTAATCATATATAGCTACACAAATCAAAAAAGTATAGTATTTAATAACTAGAAATATAATCGCATCTAACTAATCAATGTAAGAGGGAAAGTATGCAAGACATATTAGTACAACACTAGGTATATGATAAGAAATACACAAGTACTATATACTAATGAGTGTTGATAGAGTAATCTAATAAATAATGTACATCAACATGATAACTAGAGTGTGTGGTGTAAGAGTGACATAACCTATATGGTGTAGTCATGTATAAGGTGCCCCTAGTGGGTATATATCACAATGTGTGTCTTGATTTAAAAGTAAGATTCCTCTTCAATGGGTAGAGTGAAGTAATAAAAGAGCTAGATGTCACTACACACACTCAAAAAATATCAAGTGAAGCATGGTAATGTAGATAAATCAAAAAACAATAACATAAAACAATAAATATAAAGTCTATCATGATAGTAGAAATGTGAAGCATGGATGATGCATATAGTTGAAATATTTTTGAATGTTATATTTTTTTTTTGTATTTTGATATAAGATATTTACAATCAATCATGATAATCCTATGTATAATAAATACTAATAATAAATTATACTAACCAATGAGTCTCATGGGAGACTCCCTATCATGGTGTCTTATATCAAATAAAGGAATTGTGAATGATTTTGAAACATGAGGGAATGGATATGAATGTGACTCTAAATATTAAAATTCATTATTGGTATCTTAAAAATCATAATAACATGTATTATTCCAATCATCATTATCTTTTTGATTTTGAACCAATGGAATGCTAGTGTTGACCTTTATTTTATCTAGATCTTTTCCTTTGATAAATTGTCTATGTGAATTATTTTCCTTAGGATGTTCAATAAATCCCAAACTTTGGTGACAAACATTATAAATTTATATAATAGGAGTAATGATGCCTTGAGATTGATTTCCCAACCCTTGAATTTTATAATCAAACTATTGTACATATTTTTGGCCAAACCCATACTATTTTAAAAGTTGAGCCTCATTTTGGAGAGGTATATTTGCATCTTTTTCATGTTTTACCTGTGCCTATGGTATTTTTACTTTATATGATTTTGATTTTTGATCCTTTTTTTATTCTAATTTATGCTTTGGTAACCACTTGTGTACTATTTTTGAATTTGACCCTTTGTGAATGTGTTCTTGTGTCACTATGGATTGCTTGTCACCCTAGATGTAGAAGAGGTAGTTTGATCAAATTAGATTTAATTATTTCCCTTAGTACCTCACTTAAACTATTATTTGATCATTTAATTTTTTTTGAATCACTAGTTATATAATTAATTTTTTGTTATTTCTTGTTTTGATATGTAACATTACTTGCAACCAATTAAGTAGGTGAAGGTGCAAATATATGATTGACACCAGGGTGCCTTTGAGGATTTTGTATTATAATCTAAATTTCCAATGTTGTGATCTTGTCATGTAATATCTGATTTTGTTTTTGTAAACATGAAATTAACTTACTCATACTAGTGATTTTAACCCTTAGAGTCTCATAAGTACAAACCCTAGTTGTTTCTAATTGAACATGTAAGCACGTATGCTGAGGTTTTGAAGAAGCTATAGGCTGATTGTATGCATTAGGAACAATAGTATAGGTTGACTCACCTTTTGGAGGGGTGATATAATGTACCTATTTAGAGGGAAAGTAGCTATCACCCTCTTAGGGGAGAGGAGGAGAATGAATTTATTCCTTGTACATAAGATATGACAATGAAACTTGATAGGTGTAGGTTTGAAAAAAAAAAAATTTAAAATTACTAAATTTTTTTAAAATTTAATGATAATTTTTAATTTTAATGTGTAGGTAAAAAATAAAAATAATATAGGAAAAACTAGTATGAATATAACCTAGGGTTTCTAAGGTTTTTATGTGCAAATGAAGTAAGTCGGGTTCAACAAATGACTTAACAATTTTGGGAATATTGGTGTATTATTCCTAATTTAGTTAAAGGGTCTAAATAGTAAAATTACTAAATAAATATGTAATAATTAAGCTACTGATTTGTGTAATTTAAATTAGAATTTTTGCCTTTTTAAAAATAGTAATAAGAGATGGAAAAGAAGACTTAGATGGAAAATAATTGATCTAACTGATACATAGGCTAAAATTCACTATGCAAGAATGGGACACTATCATAAACTAAGATATAAACTTGGTTTGGTGATTGGATAAGAATTCTAGAACTAGATAAGAGTGTTATCATGTTGTAGTCCACCTCTACCATTATTGTGTACATTATGCTTTGACTAATTTTAAGAAAGAGGGGGGGTTAGTGTGTACAAGATTCACTGGACATTGATCGACACCCATTGTGTGGGCATGATACCTACATACCAATACTCTAAAGAGGGATAAATCCATATGTAGTTATCCCAATTGATGTGCTTTTTGAAATTGTGTGTATGAAGATATAAAATCATAAACTAGATGTGCTTGAGGTGGCTAGAGACTAGTGTAAGGATTTGAATAAGCTTGTAAGTGTGTTGGCTAGCTATATATAGAGAATAGGGAATATTTCTTGAGTAATATTGCTTGTATTATTTATTGCTTAGTGATAATTTCCAACCCTTTCCAAATGATATTTGAATGGTATTTTATTGGGATCTGTTAGTCATCGGTTGAATGTACTCATGTTAGGCTGACAAGGAGAAGGATGGAGAAATAAAATAAATTACTTGTTAGGGCCATAAACAGACTTAGACAATAGTTTTGAAAGTAGATAGGAGTGGCATCGATGATATAGTCCTAGTGTGGTCCTATTGTCCTAAGTAAATGGGACCTAGGGGGATTGATTTTTCATGGAAAGAGGAGTTTAGCTTAGTTAGAATCAAGTCTTAAAGGCTATGGATGATTGGGAACTAGTTAAAATGATGCCTATAAGGGTAATGAGAGAAAGAAAGAGGGAACTAAGGGTTGGTTGTCATTATCCATGCTCAAGTTACCAATTTTTGCATTTTATATGACTATAGTCAACCTTATTTCCATAATATCACTTTCCATCATCTCAAGTTGATGAGCTAAATCAAGGGATGGTAGTTTAATAGAAATGGTTAGTTTGGACTCTATCCTAGAGATAATCATGTAAGATGAGTTTTTAATAATCTTATTGGGGGTGATCCTATCAGCCCATAGGGTTATCCTCAATTTGGTGTGTCAAGCTCTTTGATTTTCTTCTATTGTTCTCTTGATGATTATAACCAATTTATTACTAGTGGAATCAACTATCCCATTCTATAGAGTGTATTAATTGGAATAATAACTTAGATAGATGCCATGATTGAGATCCTACTCAGTTGTTCTTACACCACTAAATGCTATTGTATTATCATAAATTATTGTTGAAGGAATTTCAAATCTGGTCACTATACCTTTATAAAAGTCAAGAACTAAATTTTAATTATCCTCCTTGATATATATTACTTCCACCAACCTTATGAAATTATTAGTGCATGTAATCACCCATTTATGGCCAAAAATTTAGTGGGTATTTATCATGCCAATGAAATCAAGACCCCAGTGCATGAATGGATGATCCACTTGAATAGGATTGAGAGGAAGGGATGCAAGCCTTTGTTTACCTATGAAAAATACACACCCTTGACACCTCATTACCCATGAATAATAATACTTACAAAATATATGCCAATACTACCCAAACCTCATTAATTTATTTATTGTGGTCTTAGGTGTAAAATTCCCTCCAACTAGTCCATCATTTATTCAAAGAGTTTATCAATATGATCAGTTTCAACACATCTCAATATCATCCCATTAATATATCTTATAAATATGACTCCATACATAATAACGTAGGTAATGGACTACAATCTAAAGTATCTTCTCTTTTCTGTATCCAAACCTATAGGAAACTCACCTATTTGAATAAATCTTACCGTAACTTGTGTCTAACTTAAAGGGGATGAAGGTAAAATTGTATTAGGATCATCTTGAAATGCCAACATAGCCTCATATTATTATTTAAGGTCTTATTCCAAGTGTTCACATATACCTCTTCCTCTTACCAACTTAGTATCCTTGATCTACACATAATACTCCATCACCTTGGTTATCCATCCATCCATTTTCTCATTCAAATCCTTATTTGAAAGGAAGTATATTATGTTTGGATGTGTCACCATGAAATTAATTATGTTATCATAAACCACATGACTAAAAAAATTGAGGCTCTTTACGATTTCCAACACTTGCTTCTTAATGAAGGTGTATCTCTCTTCATAATATTCTAGCCCTTGATTAAAGAAGGAAATAGGCTACTCAAGACCTTCACTATTCTGATACATCAATATGGATGAGATGGTGTTGATTTTAACAAAATCATACAAGAAATCCTTTGAAAAATTAGGATTGATCAATGTTGGTGCTTGTGTAATCGCTTTCTTAATAGCCTCAAAACTATTTTTTCATTGTTTCATCCAATTGAATACTTGGTGTTTCTTAAACATGTCTATAATAAGATTTAGAAGGATGGGAAAATAAAGTATGAAATTTATAAGAAATTTTATTTTCCAAAGAAAACTTTAAAAACATTTCTTATGCTTGGGTAAAGATAAAACCAATATGGCACTTACCCTTTTAAGATCTATAACAATCCCATTCTTTGATATAATTTAGCCTAATAACTTAACCTCATCAACTATAAAAACATGTGTCTTTGGGTTTAGAGATATTCCATATTGCCTACATCTTTCAAAAATTAATATAAGATGAGCTAGGTGATCACTAGCATTCTTTTATAAAACCATTATGTCATCAAGATAGATTAACACCATTTCATTCATCAAGCCTTTAAAATCCATATACATGGCTCTTTTAAATGGATCCCCTACATTTAGAAGCCTAAATGGCATTATTTTATAAGAATATGTACCTCATTTAGTATTCAAATCTATCTTATATTGATCTTATTCTTTCACAGAGACTTGATTGTAACCTAAGTAGCCATCCAAGAGAGAGAATCATTGAGAACCTACAACCACTTGAATAATTTTCTCTATGGAGGGTAATGGATACTTATCCTTAAGTTACACCCTATTAAAATATAAAAAATCCACACATAATATGATCTCTTCACCCTTCTTTCTCATAGGTACTATATTACCAACCCATGAATAATGTTTGATAGTGAATATGATTCTTGATTATATCAACTTGGTTAGCTCTTAACATCTCAACTTTAGGATTAATATGCCTTTATATTTATCTTAAAATATTGGAATTTATATCAATATATATGATATGTTGGGATAATCTCGGATAAAACCCTTTAATATATCTATATTCCAAAGCTAAGACATCAGAAAATTTTCTACATAACTCAACAAATATAGTTCTCTCAGCTTAAGCACATACCTTTCTAAGATTAAGTATCTTATCTTTGAATATATACAGTCTCTCATGATGTTATTATTTGGTATACATGATCAATTTGTCATTTATCATTTGATCACTCTCATTGAATATGTCCTTAAGAGTTACCAACCTTTTGGGAAGCTTATTGAACCACAATTATAAAATTTGATCTCCATATTGGTGTTACAATTTAGCCTTATTGTTGGAAATATTGTCATTGATGTCAAAGATCTAGAATTATTGGTGATAAAGTTCACATTGCATTTAATGATGTTTGTAATAGTTATATCTTGGCTAATGTGTGTTAATATTTATTTAATATTAATGAATATATTTTTGGTTGCATATAAGACAAAAGAAGGGCCCATGGAGAAGTCAAAGAGTCATGGGGTAAATACAAAAGAAGAATGGGATGCATTTTCCCATGAAGATTCATCTTTGGGAATTTAAAGAGTCAGCAAGTGAAGACAAAAGAGGAAGGGCACAATTTCTCATGAACAGACACTTTGAGGAATATGAAAAGTCACCAAGATAAAGACAAAAGAGGAAAGACACTTTTGCTTATGAAGGGTCACCACATGACTTTTCAAATGCAAGGACATGAAGGGTCAAGTAAGTTTGGTGCCATTTTCCATAGGGATTGAAGGGTCACAAAGGGTGAAGGCCAAAGGTCATTTGGGAAGCTATAAATAAAGGCTTGAGAAGCCATTTGTAATGTGTGAGATAGAGTATGATTTGTATTTATTATATCTAGCTTAGAAAAGTAGATGAGAGAGAGAAAAGAGATATTGTAATGAACTGTCATTTGTTGAGATAACAATATTAAGAAATAGTTATGTGGTATACACAAAAAGGGTTGGTGTTCCTATGGGTTGCTGCTCATGAATTGTTGTTGTGTTGGTGCTCCTATGGGTTGGTGCTCATGAATTATTATTTTGTTGGTGCTCAGCAAAGGGGTTGGTGCTCCTATGGGTTTGTGTTCATGAATATTTTTTCTGTTGGTGCTTAGTAAAGGGGTTGGTGCTCCTGAAAGTTGGTGTTTGTGAATATTGTAGTTTGAGTTTTTGATCATTCATATACTTGAGATTGTTCTCCATGGTTTTTCCCACATTGAGTTTCCATGTTAAATTTGGTGTCTCTCTCTATCTTGTGTGGTGTTTATTATTTTAGTTTTATTTCATATCTTGAATGTATGTTAAAGTGGAATTTGATTAAGGGAAAGTTTAAAAGATTTATGATATACTAATTCACCCCGCCTCTTAGTATATCTTGTGCTTAACAATTTTTACAAGAAAACTCAACCTATTTTTGAAGGAAACATGTTATTTACTTGTCACACTCAAAAACGTTCCAATTGAAGTCATTATCTGATATTGATGGCCTTATTACCATTTTGATATGTGGATATGTCTTCGAGTTCTTGACATCATTAGGAATGCCAAATTGAGCTCCCACTAAAGCTAATATATAATCATGTTGATTATCTTCTCTTAGAATTAATTAGATAATGAAGGACTAAAAATATTCAATAAGGTCCCATACCCTATGATTTTAATACTTTAAAAATTGATTCTTGGTATAAATTTTACCTCTTACTTGGTGTACTACAAGGAGAAACTAGAATTACACCTGCCCCCCACTCCATTCTCACTTTTTGAACCATGAAATAATAATTTCCATAGACCATCACTATCTTCACTTCACTTAAAGAGGGATGGTATGGCATTACATTCATCATGAAAACAATAGACACCTAGAATAGCTTGTTTAACAGCTTTATATGGATAATACTAATGCTTTTGTGTTACCCAATCATCAAGAAAAATATATGATATGTATTTAAGAGGTAAAATTGGTTATTTATCATTAGGATGATCCTATTCATCAATGATGATGCAATTCATATTTGATATTTTTGGATTTTATGGATCAAAATGGAATTTAGATATGGGTTTAAACCTAATTGTAACATTAGTGCCATAGCTAGTTCTAAAATCCATATATGACAAATCAGAGGATAATTAACCCCTAATCTTGGTGATGATATCTATTGACAAGCATATATCAAAGTAGGGTGGCAAGTATACTACAAAAGAATATTTAAAAATATAAAAATTATGGCACACATGGAGATTAATGTTAAAACCTTTGATCACAACCATAGTCTTAGTAGTTGAACCATATAATTATAAGACAAAATTGGTATTAGGCTCATAATTTAGGCCTAACTTATCAATTATTTATCTAAGCATCACTGAGTTACATTCCCCACTATCTATCATGTAATTATGTACATGGAAATATATTATAATCACTAAAACATAACAAGGAAGTGGTTAACCATCTTTTCTTAGATTCCCACTAATATGTGTAGGAGTGTCTATGAAAAATGAACTCTCATCTTGTTGATGTTTTTGAAAGGATAAGTTTTGATAAATCATCTTAAAGTAACTTCATTTGGATAGGGAGTGTTATCTATCCATATTACACCCTAGTTAAAAGGAGGAATGTTCAAGTCCTAATTTCAACCTTGGACTAACATGGGAACGATCTAAGGTTATGGTTTACTTATAACTAGACCATACCTCTAGAAATTTTTATGAGGCTATCTCCTCAAAATTTATAGTTTAGACCTTCACTTCTAAAACCTAAAACTAGTTGGGAATTATAACATGGAGTGATGCACCAAGAATTTATCAAATCCACTCTTAGGCTTGGACTTCTTAGCAAACTAATAAACTATTAAAGAAGCTAATGCAATAATTACTATAGTTTTTATGTAATAGTATTTCACATAGAGGTCTATTTGAGACACTTAGACTAGGGAGAAATGAAAATAATGTCTAGTTAAAGACACTTAAGTTAGCCTATCCATTATATCTTTGAGAGACCAATGATGAGACACACTATATGACTTGAAAAGAAAGTTTCTATCACTTAGGTTGAGTTTGGAAATATAAAAGGAAGATAGCATTCACATTTTCATATTAAACAAACACATAACACTAAATACATAAAGTTAAATGATTGCAAAATACTCTATTCACTACTCCAAGAGGTATTGAATATAATTCTAGTAGAGTCTAGCTATACCAGCCTTAAAATAATATCTCAAAGGCTCTATTTATATAAATAAGGAAGAAAGAGAGAGAGAGAGTTTTTGTGCCAAAAAAGGGAATAAAATGAGCTCAAACCATTTAAATTTTTATTAAAACTTCCTCTATAAATCAAGCTTACTTAAACCCTTCTTGATTAATCTAGGTCACTCTAGTCCATTGCATCATTAAAATAACCTCTTAATGATGATATATGGTGGCTAAAATGGTGGGATTAGGTCATTTTCACTTTGTCCTAATGAAAATCACTCATGACCTATTTTTTCATGCATTCCAAAGTAGAGAGAAGGGTCATTTTCATGTAGCTAGCTTTAATGATGAAGCAGTTAAATTCTACATGTCTACCTTTATAGGTTATTAATGGCTCAATTTAATCCTAAAATATCTACTCCTAGCCCAAACTGGATCAGGCTCAAGCTCATCTCTATTCATACTCACTCGCCTTGGTCAAGAACTGACCTTTTAACCTTTGTATAATTCATTTGAGATCTACTTGGTTTGATTGGACATCAAGAAATGACTCAAATCATTTATCTCTTAACTCATCTCACCCCATTGATACCTACTTGATGTGAATGAAATTGATTCATAAATCCTTTACCAACATTCATGTGCTTGTGCCACTTATCGATCATGCCTTTGCACTCTGGGTTCACTAAATCTTTGACTTGCTCACATGCTTTTGATCTTGAATCCATGATTGAATGCATGCCATTGATTTGATCTGGGCCCATTATCCTATCTTTATCTTCTCATCATTAGATTTTCTTTGATTACCTGAAATTCAGGTACTTTTCAAGATTGTGTTCACTCAAATACCCCTTTGATGATTTTGGAATGCAAATAACTATTTTATGAGGCCCAAAATTGACATCTATATGAGCATCCTTGGATTTTCAAATCCAAACGACTATTTTTAAGGGTCCAAACTTGATGTTCATGCAACTGTATTGAGATATTTAAACCTTAACAGTCATTTTATATGCTTGAATTTGACACTTGTAGGGCCATCTTAGAATTTTTAAACTCAAATGGCTATTTCATGAGCCTAAAATTGATGTTTATGCACCTTTTTGGATCATAAATTCCCATGGGCAACTTCCTTTGGACCTTAGACTGCTTGACAATTCTTTCAGGCTTTGTGCCTCAGCCAATTTCTTTAAAGGAAATTGTTTGCCTTATCTTTACCTTGAATAATTCTTACAGACAAAATGTTCTAAATAATTCATATCTTTGAGATCTCTGTCTCCAACATTTTTTTGAAATAAATCATTTTTACCCTTTTACCTTGAAATAAAATCTTTGAAAGAAATTTTCCTTTAGGAAAATTATCTCAAAAAATTTCCTTGAAGGAATTATGTCCTTAGAAATGCCCTTTGCCCTTCGAGATCATCCTTCAATATTTCTAAAAGTTCCCTTTCCTAAAATAAAAAGACCGCTTGAGAACCTTGAATTAGACCATTTTCCCAAGAAAATACCCTTCAATAAAAATGCATTGGACCCCTTGCTGAAGAAAAGTGCCCTTCATAAAAATTGTTTGAGACACTTTGTTGTAAAAAGGACATTTCAATAAAAGTGTATAGGACACTTTTCTTGAAAAACTTCCCCTTCAAGATTTTTGCAAATGTCCACTTTGTTAAATAAATGATCCTTTGGGAAAAGTGTTTGAGAAGTTTGATTCAAAAGATACCCTTAAGAACTTCTAAAAAGGACCTTCTTTGAAAAAATGACCTTTCAAAGAAATTATTTCAGACAAAATATCCAAAATAATTCCTAACACTTATCCAAAAAACACAAAACCAAACTCCCAAAATAATTCCAACACTTAGCCAAATAAAGTGGGATAAAACTCCTGAAAGAATTAAGCCTTTTACCTTTGTTGCAAGTTTTGTGTTGAACAATTCCTCTAAAGGAATTTTTAATGCTATACTTGGCCAAAGTTGAAAAAGTGTAAACTTGTGATCTTTTTAGACCTATTCGTGCAACTATTCAACACCATGAAAACCTGCTTATATCCCTCCACTTTCAATGTTGAGAATTCTTCTAAGCCACTTGATCCACTTCAATAATTGGGACCTTACTTATCTATTTAATCTAGGTAGAAGCTTGGTATGTGGGCAAAAATGGCCAACATTTTGAGTGACTCATCTGGCTTGACTAGCCTATTGATCATGGAACCCAAACATTGATCAAGCTTCCTTGTGATGACTAATCAAATGAAAATTTACTTACAAATAGACTCTACTTAACTTTTGGAAACACTTTTTGGAGTAATGGGGATGGAAAAGAACAAAAAATTAACAAAAGTTAAAGAAACAACCTAAAGTACAAATATAACAACTAAAAATAGCAATGTGCAAAAGCATTTGGAGGAAAAAAATAGACCTATCTACTAATGTACAAGGGTTAATAGATGAAACTAGTAGCATAACTTAAGATAGCTCCCATTGATAGGGATGGGAATTGTTTATCCATTCAATCTATCAATATTGAAGGCATTTCTCTCTTTACAACTTATGATGACATAGGGTCCACTCCAAAGGCTATCAAACTTGGAGTGTTTTCCTACTTTTTCATGATCCTCATCCTATTTGAGGACTATGTCACCTTGATTGAAAGTATTTGATGAATTTATTCTATCAAAATTCATTTTGGCTTATTGTTTGTTAGACCACATGGTATGTATGTCATCATGCCTTATTTCCTCTAATTATCTTTGTTCATTCATTCTAACCTCCACTACATCACTTTCTAAAGGCTCTATTTGGTGTGAAAGCTCCAAATCAAGAAGATCTAAGGAAATTGGTAGACTTGCTTCTTTTCCATAGATTAAGAGGTAAGGTGAGTTACCAATGGAATTCTCGTGGGTGATTCTATCATCTAATAAATTATTCTTCAACTTTATGTTTTAGGATCTCTAATTGTCTTCCATTGTTCTCTTAATGATCCAAATAAGGGTCTTATTAGTGGACTAAGCTAGTCCATTACCCTGTGGATAATAATTAGATGAATAACTTAGATAGATACCCTATCCAAGATCCCACTCACATACTTTTGTGATTATAAATTCAAAATCATTATCTAATATTATGGTGGAAGGTACCCAAAATGGGTGACTAGGATCTCATAAAACTCAAGTACAATGTTCTCATTTGCTTCCTTCAAGGGAACTACTTCTACTCACCTAGAGAAGTAGTATGTAGCTATCAAGACCCACTTATGAACAATAGTAGATCAAGGATTAATCATTCCAATGAAGTCTAAACCCCATTATATGAAGGGTTGTTTAACTTGAATAGGCTTTAGTTGCATAACAACTAATTTTTATTTCCCTATAAACATTGCACATTTTGCACACTTCCTCACCCATGCATGTGCATCTCTAAATAAATTGGGCCTAAAGTAAGTAGATCTAATGTTTTTTGTAGATGTGGTCTAGGCTAAAAAATCACCTCCTTGAAGACTATCATGAAATTTATTGAGAAGCTTATAAATTTGATTAGTTTCAACACATCTTAAAAACATACCTTTAATGTCGTTTTTGAACAACACTCCACTAATCAAAGTGTATGGAATTGATTTTAGTCTAAAGTGTCCTCTTTATGATGCATTAAAACCCATTAGACACTCTCTTATTTAGATAGATTTATCAGTATCTTGTGTACATCTGGATGGAAGAGTAGCTTCATCTTCATGTTGAGTGTCTTGGATTACCAAAACTATCTCCTTTCCTTCTCTCACATATTTTGCAATATGTTCACATAATCCTTCACCTTAAACTAGCTTTGTGATTTTGACTTCTATATCATACTCCATACACTTGGTGACCCATCTAGATCTCTTTTTTTTCAAGTCTCTATTGAGGATAAAATCCTTCACACTTGGATGAGCTATCATTAATATAACCTTACTATTTGAAACTATATGCTTGAATTTCTTCAAATTTATTACAACAAGCACATGTTTTTAAAAAGGATTATATATTTATTCATAACCTTCAAAATCTTGGTTGAATAAAGTAATGGGTTAATCTAGACCTTGATCATTATACTACATAAGCATAGATGAAATTTAACCAAATGTAGAGAAGGCATATATATATAATTCCCTATTTAAATCTAGATTTAAAAGTGTGGGGGCATGATATATGACCTCCTTGATGGCCTAAAATCTATTCTTACCTTCTCTTGTCCATGTGAACTCTTTTCCTTTTCTTTACATATGAGTGAGAAGCTTGAATACCTCTGTAAATCTTGGAATGAACCTCCTAATGAACTTGATCTTGCCCAAGAAGCTCTACAACCTTTTCTTGTGTTTTAGTAGTGATAGATCAAGGATTGTTTCTATCCTCTCTAGATCAATGGAAATACTAGCTTAAAACACCACATGTTTAAGAAGTTTTCCTTCATGTACTAAAAAAATTCATTTCTTTAGATTATAAAAACTCCAAATTATTTTCTTCTATCAAAAATAGCTCTCAAGTACATCAGATGTTCATCAAGATTCCTTGAAAAAATTGTTATAGCATCAAGGTAAACTAAAACCATGTCATTCAAAAGACCATGAAAAGCAACATCCATTACTCTTTGAAGGTGGATCTAGAATTGGAGAGTCCAAAGGGCATTTTACAATATGCATAGGTACCCCATTTTATAGTGAAGGGAGTCTTATGCCTATCTTCTTTGACCATGATTTGATTGTAGCTAGAATAGTCATCAAGAAATGAGAACCTTTTAAAAACTTCCACCTTTTGTAAATTTGATCCATGAAGGGAAATGGGTAATGATCCTTTAGGAACACCTTATTGAGGTCCCTAAATTCAACACATAACCTAATATATCCATTCTTTTTCCTCACTGGAAAAAGGTTTTCCACCAAAGAGGAATGTTTAATTAGAAATATTATCCTAGATTTGATCAATTTATAGAGTTATCTTCTCATGAGGTCCTCCACTCTTGGGTTGATAAGCCTCTATTTATGCTTGACTAGATTATCATTTATTTATAATTCAATGGTGTGTGGCACAAGTTTGGGGTGAAACCCTTTCAATTATTTTTACTCCCAATAAAATATATCAAAAAATTCTTGGCAAAGAGAAATAAATGTAGATCTTTCCTCTATTGTATTAACCTTTTCAAGCTTCAATTTTTTTTTATTAAATGTCTCTACCTTTTCATAGTGTTCTTCCTTAGTTCAGATGCATGATTTCCATTTTATTACTCGGTCATCTTCATTGAAGATGATTTATAACATCATAATCCCTTTAGGTGGCTAATTAGACCTCAATTGTACTATTTGATCATCATATTGATTTTGGAACTTGTCCCAGTTCCTATGGTACAATTTTGCCTCTCACATTATAAAAAACATGATTTGATCATCATTGTCAAAGACTTTCCAAATCACCTCATTCTTAGGTATAGATAGTCTACATATAACTTATAATTTATCTTGGATTTGGATGCCTTTGACTCCTTCTGATATCTCATATTGGGCACCAATAATAGCAAGACTATCTACATGCTAGTTTGCTTCTCTTGGTATGGAATGCATATTACATGCCAAGAAATCCTTCATGATGTCCCATTCCCAATGATTATAATCTTTCAAATGGTAACTCTTGACTTTGCTTAGGCCTCTTACTTATTTTTCTATGATCTCACTAGTACCCTTAACTTAGAGGAGCTAGATACCTCTCTTCCTTGCTTCTTGAAAATCATGTAAAAGAGATTCTTATTTAGTTGTATTTGAGGTGAAACTAAATTGGAGTATTGAAGGATAATGATAATTTTGAGCTGAGGGTGAAATAAACATGGCTCCTACTCCAATTCCATTCTTTGACCTTAACTCATCAAAGAACAAAGTCCATATACCATCCTCTTCTTAGGTAGTGTTAGTTAAGGAAGGTATTGCAGTACCTTCTTCATGCATACAATACACTCCTAAGTCTTTCTCTTCAATGTTTCTATATGGATCAAATACATGGTTATCATCTACCCACTCATCCAAGTATAAATCTGAGATGCCTTCAAGATGATCATGGGGTTCTTGTTCAAAAACCTCTTCAACTTCTTCAAATATGGCATAGTTGATATTTACAAGATTAGGCATATAGGTTATAGGTGGAACCTAATGATAGGATCAGACCTTATGGTGACTTTGGTTCCATATCTGGCTCTAAAGACCATGTATGACCAATTAGATGATAAATATCCCCCAATCTTAGCAATAAAATCCATAGACAAACATAGCATAAAATATTGAGGTAGGTATACCACCATTACATCTTGATAAATGATAAAATTGAAATAGGTAGCTACTATAATCTATAGATATTTCAAGATGCCTACTATCTTAGTGGGGGGGGCATCTAATTGGAGAACACCTTTTTTATTAGGCACATATTTTAGCCCAAGTTTGTTTGTTATGGGTTTAGTCATTATTGAGCTTGAATCACCTAAGTATATCATGAAATTGTGTACTAAGAAATCCCTTATGATGACTAAACAATAAAATGGGGGTGGTTTAACAACCTTACAAGGATGGACACATCTTGAGATTGAATTTTTCTTGGAATTTGATTGGGAACTTTGCTAGGGGCTTGGTTAGGCTGACTATTATTGATGAAAATAATGTTCACTTTATCAACTACCTTTTCCACATGATAAAGTTTGGAGAGATCTTGTTATATAATCTCCTTTCACCCCAGGATAGATAGAGATTAATACATGGACATAGTTATAATTATCCTTATTCAAATGATACACACTATTAAAAGGAAGATTAGTACCTTTGAATTATAATTTAGAAGTGAAATCATCACTTGAAAATTGAATAACTTAAGGAACAAAGAGGGACCTCTATTGTTATCTATGAGTTTGGGACACTTATTGATTTGTAGGTGCTTTAGTATCTACATCTGAAGAAGTAGGTTGTTAACTAGTCTATGTAAATGATGAAGAAATCTTACATTACCCTAAGTTGTCCTCTAACATCCTCTTCTTATCCCTTGTCTAAGTTATAATTGGTTCATTTTTCATATATGAAGTTTGTCCCATATTAGTTTCCACATGCCCAAATGCATATTCCCCTTCTTGAAAATCCATGCACGTGGTATCAGCTAGTGCTCTACCCATGATCCATTATTTTTGGATTTAATATTTTGATAATGATATGGTAAGCATGTTGTTGTGACTCATTTGGGGGGATTGTGGTGGAGGAGTCATCATATCATGAAAATGAAATGAAGGAGCATGCTGCCAATGAGGGTCTTGATACATGTCTCTAGTAGTGGCCATCACCATATCTTTAGATTTTCTTTCTAACTAACATTGACCTTCCTAAGCATAGTTGTTTTGAGTTGGCACAATAGCTTTGGAATTACATAGAGTAGTAGGATTGTATCACCTTGACTGAGGCATATATACTTATCCCTACTTATTAGATTGATAAGGTTGCCTATTATACTAAAAATTATGATTATTATTTTAGTATGCCATGTATGGTGGAGCTTATTTCCTCTCTATTATAGCTAACTTATTATTTTGAGCTTCGAGAAGACTCTTTATCTTTCCTATCCTATCAGTTTGTTCACAATCTATTTGACAAACAAAAATTTAATTTGAAACTAGAGCAATAGTTGGGGTGAGATGATGTATCTCTCAGAAGAGAGGCATTGGTGGCCTTGGGGTCATATTGGCTGCTTGTATAAGGTAATTTTTATCCTTAATTACTAATTCCAAATATCAATGTAGGGTGTTCCCTCCCACGGATTGAATCATTACGTCTACGTCTAAATTGAGATCTTTCAAATAGTATAGAAAAGCATAGTTGGGCATAGGCTTGATCCCTGTAAGAATTTTATCCTAGGTCTTCTAGAATCGGTAGTTGAAATCCACCATGAACTCATGATTTAATCTCTTTATCATTGTAAGCTCCTTTAAAAGTGCTTACACAAAACCTCTCCAAAATCATCCTAGATATTAATTGATGTAGGAACCAATTCTCTATACCACTTAAGTGTTTTCCCTTTGAAATAAGTTGATAATAACCTCATTTCTACATTTTCTTGAGTCACATGGTACACTAAACAAAGGTTAGAAATATCTATAATATGGTCTATAGGGGTAACTAGATTTTATCCTATATAATAGGTAAAAGCCTTTAAAGCCATTAAGTAAGATTTAGAGGACTACCACCATTGAATGACACAAAGGCTTTCCTTCTAGGAATAGCCATCTAAGGTATGGGGTTTATAAAAATGTTTGTCTAAACAATACTAGTTTGAAAAATATGATTTGAGGAAAAAATAGGGGGAACAAGAGTGGTAGGTTTAGGATTTGACTAAGAGGTTTTCTTCTTCTTTGTTGATTAGAAAGGTAGCTTAGATAAATTTGTCTCCTTCCCTTTTGCAGAGGATCTTTTGATAACTTTGGGGGGTATGAAAAATTATGCAAATCTAAAAACAAAACTCTAAAATTCATTACTATATTTAGATATGAAAAATTAGTAGTCCCACTAGGTGTGCCAGAACTATTATCTATCCATATTACACCCTAGTTGAAAGGAAGAATTTTTAAGTCCTACTTTCAAACCTAGACTAACATTGGAATGGTATAAGGCTATGGGTTGCCTATAACTAGACCAAACTTATAGGATTTTTTATGAGGCTATCTCCTCAGATTTTATAATTTGGAACTTCACTTCTAAAACCTAATACCAGTTGGGATGAAAAGAGTAAAGAATTTTGCATAAATTAAAACCTATTCTAATATGTGGTGATGCACTAAAAATTTATCAGATCCAATCTTATGCTTGGACTCCTTAACACACTAATGAACTATGAAAAAAGCTAATGCAATGCTTTTTATAGTTTCTATGTAATAGTATTTCTTATTGAGGTCAACTTCATACACTTAGACTAGGGAGCAATGAAAATAAGGTTTGGTTAAAGACACTTAAGTTTGACTATACACTATATCTTTAAGAGATCAATGCTAAGACACACTATATGACCTAAAAATAAATTTTATAGCACTTAGGTTGATTTTAGACATATAAAAGGAAGATAACATCAAATTTCCATATTAAACAAACATAGAAGACTAAATATAGAAAATCGAATGATTGCAAAATACTCTATTCACTACTCCAAGAGGTGTCAAATATAATTTTGGTAGAGTCTAGTTGTACTAGCCTTAGGGATGTAAAATAATAACTTGAAGGTTCTATTTATAGAAGGAAGGAATAAATAGAGAGGGAGTTTTGGCACTCAAAAAAAGGAATCAAATGATCTCAAACCATTTTAAAAGTTATTACAATAGCCTCCATAAATCAAGCTCACTTAAACCTTTCCTAATTGATCTATGTCACTCCAGTCCATTGAATCATTACAATATTCTCTTAGTGATGCTCCATTGAGGCTATAATGGTAGGATTAGGTCATTTTCACTTTATCTTGATGTAAAACCACTCATGAATACTTTTTTGATGCATGCCAAAGTGAGAAGGGTCATTTTCATGTAGCTAGCTTTGATGATGAAATAATTAAATTCTGTGTTTACCTCTACAAGTTATTAATGCCACAATTAGATTAAAAAAAAATATCTTCCCCCAAACTAGAATGTGCCTGAGCTCAATTTCATTCATACTCACTTGCCCTAGTCAATAACTAACATTTCAACCTCTATCTAAATCATTTTAGCTCTCATTAGTTTGATTGGCCATTACAAGATGACTTAGATAATTTACCTCTTGACTCATATCACTCCATTGATCTTCCTGATGTAAATGAACATGATTTGTAGATCCTTCTCTAGGATTCATGTAATTTCACCACTTGCTTATCATGTCTTTTCACTTTGGGTTCGTTAAATATTTGACTTTCTCACATGTGATTGATATTGAATCTATGATTGAACACACACTGTTGATATAATTTGCACCCATTATCCTATATTTATCTACTCATTATTAAAGTTTCTATAGGCACTCAAGATTTGGACACTTGTTAATCTTACATTCATTCAGGAACCCTTTTGATGAATTTTGAATGCAAACAACTATTTCATGAAGCCCAAACTTGACATCTACATGAATCTCCCTATATTTTCAAATCTAAATAAATATTTGTAGGGTCCTAAACTTAATGTCTTCACCACTGTATTGAGATATTTGAACTTCAATGATCATTTTTATTCTTTAATTTGATACTTACAAGGCTATCCTAGACTTTTTAAATTCAAACAACTATTTCATGAGCCTAAAAGTGATGTTTGTACACCTATCTAGATAAAAAATTCCCATGGACAACTTCCTTTGGACCTTTTTTCTACTAGATAATTCTTTTAGGCTTTGTGTCTCAGCCACTTTCTGTCAAGGAATTTGTTTTCATTGTCTTTACCTTGAATAATTCTTGCAAAAAAATGTCTAAAAGAATTCATGTCTTTAGGATCTCTATCTCAAATAACATGTCCAAAATAAATTATTTTTACCCTTTTACCTTCAAAAGAAATTATTTTTACCTTGAAAAAAAACCTATAAAATAAATTTGCCTTCAAGAAAATTATATTTGAAAATTTCCCCAAAGGAATTGTGTCCTTAGAAATGCCCTTTGTCCTTCAAGATTATCCTTCAAGCCTTCTAAAAGTGCCCTTTCCTGAAAGAAAAAGACCCTTCAAAATCCTTAAACTAGACCATTTTACCGAGAAAAACCCTTCATGAAAATTTCATTGGACCCCTTGGCGAATAAAATTTCCCTTTGAAAAAAGTTTTTGGGACACTTTGCTACAAAAAATACCTTTCAAGAAAAGTGCATAGGACACTTTGCTTGAAAAATTGCCCCTTCGATATTTTTGCAAAGTTCCACTATGTAAAATAAATGATCATTCAAGAAAATTATTTGGACACTTTTGTTTAAAATATACCCTTGAAAAATTCTAAAAATGACACTCTTTAAATAAATGACCCTTCAGGGAAATTGTTTTGAATAAAATATTTGAAACAATTCTCGACACTTAGCCAAAAAATCCAAAACCAAACTCTTGAAAGAATTCCAACACTTAGATAAATAAAGTGGAATAAAACTCCTAAAAGAATTAATCCTTATACATTTATTGTGGGATTTTTTAGGAGCAAGTCCTCCAAACTAATTATGAATGCTACACTTTGCCAAAAGTTGAAAAAGTGTAAACTTAGGTTATTTCTGGACTTGTTCCTACAACTGTTCAGCACCATGAAAACTTATTTGGATTCCTCCAATTGTAATGTTAAGCATGATTCTAAGCCACTTTAACCACTTTAACAATTATTACCCTAATTATTTGTTTAAACTAGGTATAATCTTGGTATGTGGGCCAAAATAGCAAACAAGAAGAGCCAATGTATCACACATAGGAATAGTCACATTCAACCGCTTCGTTAGGCCCACAATGTTGATGCAAGAACTACTAACCCTTGGATGTCCTTTAGGATCTTCCATAATATTTTGAGTTTTCATATTTTGGTGTATATAATCACCCTTCACATTATAATATTTTTGAGTTTATTAGGCTTTAGGATTTGCATAAACATATTTTGTTCCTTGAGATATATAAGGCATAGTTTTTTCACCCTTACCTATCTCTTGAGCATCATAAATTTCTCTCCTTTTGGACCTTGTATTGGATATATATAAGCATCACCAACATTGTGCTTCACAACTAATTTATTGCACATCAATATCCCTCTTGCCAACTTAAAAATGGAACATCTGATTAAACTTGTTATCCATTAGTCATTATCTAATTTGGAGCTTCAACTTGTCATAGAAAGAGTGGTTCTATTTTGTACCATAAAATATTTATTAAACAACTCATTTTGATTAGAAAACTGATTATGAGGCTAAGCCCAATGAGTGTACCAATCATGCTCTTATATAAAGTAATTTTGAGTAGCTACTATATCTCTATAAGTAGAATTAACATTGGGATTGTAGCTATTATATGGTATAACATTGGTAATCTACCCTTGCCCTTGGGAATTATATTGGAAAAGTGGTTTATTTGGTTGATTAGAAAGATAGGACTAATATGGAGCTTGGCAAGGTCTATATAACTAGTTTATCTACCTCTTCATTTCCACCATATCATTTACAGGAGTCTTGAGTATTCCTTTTATATCACTTGCTTTGTTTGGTTAACTAGGAGTAGCTAACTCATGACCAATTATTGTAGGGATAGGATCAAGAGTTGGATTATGGGGTTGTATATCAATAAATAATGCCATGGTAGGTGTTGGGGATTGTTTTCCAGCTTGTATGAAGTTATTTTTGGCATTGATGGGAAGGTCATAAGCTTCATTTAATATCTCTTCTCCTATGAATTGTATCATAACAACTATGTCACTATTCAATGCCTTGAAATAGTAGAGGAAAGAATAATTTGGAGTAGGTCTCAAAATAATTGGGATCGTATCCCATGTTTTTTGAAACTTATAATTGAAGTCTTGCATGAATTCTTGTGGATTTCTCTTTATAGTAGTCAATTATTTAGGTAGTGACAAATGATCACTCTTGTCTTCAAACCACTTGCTCAAATTCTCTCCCAATTGGTCCCATGAATAAATTAATTTAGGATATAATGTCCTATACCAATCCAAATCTTTTCAATTTAATGATATTTTCAACAACCTAAGGGCCACATTTTCTTAAGTGATATTATGATTACTAGGAAAATAAGACATATATCTAATGTGCTCAATGGGAGTAATGGTGTTTTCTCCAATAAAGTATGGGATACTATTGAGGTATTCCATAAGGATATTATCATATACCAAAATATTTAGATGGAATACACCATTTAAATCAACAAAGGGTAGGTTTCTATCCATCTTGTTAGCTTTGGGAGAGCAAGTAGTGTAATTAAAATGGAGCTTCCTTCTAGGAGTCTTGCTGTAAGGGGAAGAATAGAGGAATCTCTTCATATTGAATAAAAATGAAGGTAATTAAACAAACTCAAAAGTAATACCTTTGTCCCTTTACCTTGTAGTCACCTTTGGCATGAAAATTGGCTTGGTAGTCTATAACCAAGAGATCAATACTTGCTAGAGTCACCAAATACCGCATGAAGGAGGATATTATAGTTTAAATTTCATCAAGACTAGCATCAGTATTAGACAACCTTGTTTAAATTGAGTCCCATCAGGCATAAAATAATTGTTGTCTATCTAATTTTCACCCTTATGAAGGTTTTTAAAGAATTTTTGACTAAATTATAGCATGGAATCACTCCTAGGTTGAGGGTGGCCTAGTTTTTGAATTGAATCTCTAGATTGGGATATCTCCCTTAATGATTCACCCAAAAATACAACTGACCTACCACATTTTCAAGGAAAAGGGATATAAAAAAGATAAGACTAGTAAAAAACATGGAGGTGATACACCAAATATATTGTCATTTACTTGACATTGTTTGCGCTATGAACTGACAAGTTTATAATATAATTTTTATAGCTTTAAGATAAATCCTACAACATAATTGTTTTTATATTAAGTATATGGATATCAAAATAGATAATTTTATCATTAAAGAGGCCTAATATTAGGCATTAATTACATTTCAACAATTAATCTCAACAAACCATGTGATACACTTCATATGACATGTGGAAAAATGACTAAGTCATATTGAGCCATGCAAGATAAGTAAAAATGAAATAAATTAATATCACTATCACAAAACATTCATAAATAATTCATTTAAAAATCACTAAATGCAAGTTGAAGATATTAAAATTCAACTTGAATCAATTTCAAAGTTAATCACAAGTATTAAAATTGGCATGGATTCACCATAACCACTTTTAAGGTCTCATTTATAGAAGAATTGAAGGAAGAGATAAGGATATGACAATATGATAAGTCATGAACTATTATTCATCATCAAATGAGTTAAAAAATATAAATAAATTGAAACCAAGCCTTATTGGAATGTGTTGTCATATTTTTCCTCAACCTTCTAGGTCATGTGTTGGTGAAATCCTTCATGAAGAGTAGCATACAAACTCTCTTGGTAGATTGAATATTTCTTAAATCTAACACCTTCCCAAAGAGTTATACCTCTAATTATTTTAGGGTAGTTACAAGTCATTTATATGACACTTATCATAGTTGAGAACCTTTTATTCTCACCCTTCCTTTTGTAACTATTAAACATTTAACTTGAACTTCATGACTTATTTTCATACCTTTTCTTACTATAAAGGTATAACTTCTCAAGAAAAGTCCATTTTTGTTTTCTATAGATATCCACCATGGTTTATTTATTAAATTAAGGTATTTTAGTAGTTGATAAATCTTCCATTCAAGCATTAAGAGACACGTTATTTATGTCATATCGATCACCTTTCATTAGTAAAGCCTATGTGACCACCTATATCCTATGTTATTACTAGGTAAGCTTCTCAAATGAGATTTATAGAATCAAAACACCTCTACCTTGGCTCAAGAAACCCTTTTACCTAGATAGGAAGACTTGTTGACCTTAAAACATTGAAAATAGGGTACAAATAAAGCATATTAGTCCATTTTACATACATCTTTAGCTCACACATGCTAACATTTTACTGTATTATATCCCTAGGGGAGGAAATGAGGTTATCCAAGTGGTTTTTTATCTATTTGAATCAATTTTAGGAACTTTATGATCTGATCTCATCCATTAGGTCTTGTTTAAGGTTTAATAAGGGTTTTAGAGGCACTTGAGGTCTTAATGATTATTCATAAAGTTATAAGATTTAATGTCTAAAATAATACCATTAATATCATTTATAAAGCCCTCAATTCATTAAAAATGTGTTTAGGATCTCATGCATCTCTTTGTATAAGTTCACATGTACTAAAAGTCACCTTCTTTGGCAATGCAAGCCTGAATGTGTACTTGAGAGATGTTATTTAACAAGGTAGGTTATGAAAATTCTTGTTTTGAGTTGGAAACATCTCAATAAGGTCTATGCCACCTAACTTGACATGAAAAAATGCTTTACTAGAAGAATTAAATTTTTCAATTCATTATAACTTGCATTAAGTCTTTATGAGGGTTTGAGGGTATTCTTACTAAAGTGACCCTATAAGTATTTTCGAAGCACTTTATCCATATTTAAATAAAGTAAAACCTAATATGATCCTATAACATGTTATTATTTAACTCCTATAATCCTTCATTCTTAATAACACCTCAATATTTTGCAAATTTTCTTCTTGTTTTAAGTCATAGGCATATAGATGATTATTTAGGCTTCTTGACTTGACTCCTTGACAATGTTAGGTTGTGGAGCTAAAAGCTTCATTGATGCAAATAGGAGAGGAGGTTGCTGAAGGTTGCTGAGTTGCAGAGAAGTTGGGGTCGGTCTGATCAGCCAACGTCGGCAGGATAGCATAGAGAAGCAACTGACGTCGGTCATGTGTCGGTTGACATCAGTCACCTCCAGGCAGATAGGGACCAACGTCAGTCGCTTGTGTGGTTCGACTGTGAGTTAATTACGGGCAGTTGGTTGATGAACCAAGTGTTTACATGATCAGGGCTAATTATAGACTGAGGGCTGTGGATCTAATTATTGTTTGGATGAGATCTATATAATAGACTCATGGTTGTATTGGAAAAGTGTTCTAGTTTGAGTTGAGAAAACTTTGCTCCTTCTATGTGTGAAGTGAGTAAGGGTGTTCCTCCTAGTTCCCTATCAGTGCCAAGCTTGGTACTGGTTGGAGAATCATAAGGACTTGGTGAGGCAAGGACAAGGGTTCTTCAGGGTGTAGAGTGATCTACATGGTAAGTAAGATCGTTGATCTGCAGGGGTATGTGTGTGCAAGGTCAAGGTTCACAGGTGTGCAGAACCATGTTTGATTTGCAGGTGTGCAAGATCATATAGACAGTAACATAATAGGGAGTAGTATCAGGCAGGATCTACTTAGAGTACAGGTGTGTACTCAGATAGAGCAAAGAGGAAGGCAAGGGAGTTCCTTCCATAAGTATGGTCTGTTGAGGTGCAAGTTATTGCAGGTTCATGGGAGATCTACTTGAAGTACATTGAGTACTTGTGGAGTGCGTGGAGCACTTGTGGTGTGCGTGGAACACAGGAGGTGAACACTAACTCTGTGTTTGAGTTGGGTGTTGGGACCTGAGGAGAGAGAGCTTTGAGGGAAGCTTTACTATTTATCATCTAGAGGTGTGTGAGCCCTAGAGGTGTGTAAGGAAGAAGAATTGTGGCAGTCTTCTTTGTTGTATTTCCTTTTGTAAGAGTTATTAATACAATTGGTGTATTGTCTCTCATATGCTGTGTTATTCTAAATTCTAGTTACTTGGTGAATCTGGTTATTTCCGCATATTATAGTTGCTTGGTATTTGGTAATCAATTGTATGCTTCTGGTGTTTCGCATCCTGACAAGTGGTATCAGAGCCAAGGTTGCAGGAAGTAGGGTTGTGTTTGGTTACAGGGCACTCTCAGGGGTTTTTGATTGAGTGGGAGTAGAGCAACGATAGATCAATGTAAACTAAGGATGGAGGAGTTGAAAAGCACAGACGGTCACTCACGGTCTGATGGAAAGAAAGAGCAGGTAAAAGGATATTGTTGGTTGGTAGCAGATCAGCATGAAGAAACTAAAGAAGCAGATGTTGCAGGTGTTGTTGCACAGGATGCTCTGGGAGGTTTCTTGGATAAAGTTAAATCTTGGATAAAAGATTTGGTTGCCTCTTTCCATGCAGCCCCAGGTAGAGGAGCTGGTGAGCCTTGCCAAAAGATTGGCAAAGGGGAAGTGAAGCTGAAATTGCAGGCGGCCAACACACAGGTGTTGATGAAGGTCATGCACATCCCATGTTTTGATATTTGGCTAATTTCTTCAAAAAGATTGGGTGATGAGAGATGCACAAGAACTCTCACAGCGGTAGCACTTGAATTAGCTGGTGGTAAGAAGATAGGTACTCTTTATCTACTTGTTTATATTACTGATTCTTCTTTTGTTGCGAAGACATGGCTTCATAGGCTAGGTCACATGAGCAGGAAGGAGATGCATGTTCTTAAGCAGAAGATGGATATATTTGATAGGCTTAAGAACTAGAAAGCCTTGGTGTTCTTGGAGGAGATGGCGGACAGAAATCAACAGATGGGCTGGATACTTCTGAGCAAGAGTAGTTTGGACATGGGTTTTGATTCAAAGGAGCTCATAGGTAAAAAGTCATCACTCACAGGCGAACACAGATACTGATGTCGATCAGGAGGAACTAGTGTCGAACAGATAGGTGCTGATGTCAGTCATGTGCAGACCGAAGCTGGCAATGCGGGCAGAGTAAGATCGACGTCGGTCAGGGGACCGATGTCGGTAGTAGGTAAGACCGATGTCAGCAGCAGGGACACCAGCACTGGTAGGTTGGTAGTCAGGGATAGATGCATTAGAACCGACGTCGGTCGGATGCAGACTGTGGGGTGGCCGAGGTCGGTCACTGTAACGAATTTTGGGTGGACAGCATGCTGTCAAGGAGTCTCAAACACCCATACGGAGGACTGAAGGTGTAAGTAGGCCCTCAAATTCATGTTCCTCTTCTTTATACTTGTTGTTGATTGTAGAGCAGGAAGGATCTAGGAAACAAGTGGGAGCATGGCAGGATTATGATGCAGAACCAAGCAGGAGATTTGGTAGGTTTGCCAGCTGGATGAAAGCATAGAGATGAATGGATTCCTTAGTAGAAGAATAGAGAGAATGGATATGTGAGACAAAAGACTAGGTATATGGTCTTGAGGAGCTGTAGGATAGTGGTACAGGTTTTGACAGGTGGAGGACAGAGCATGACTCTAGTCAGTGTCAGGGTAACTACTGGGGTTTGACTTACCAGGGGGATGATGATTACAACATCATTCTGTTGTTGTATGTGGATAGTATGCTAGCTAGCAGGGGTGTACATACAGGGTTTTGCTGAGCTAAGGGTAAGATTAGTTCAGTGACATGTCAGGAGGAATTTGTAGCAGCGAAATTCTTTGACATGGGAGACATGGAGATCACAGGTAGATTTTGTCTCCAGTGGGAGCTGATGTGAATCAGGTGTTGGTGAGGTTTGGGATGCAGAGCTGGAGCACACTAAGGGCTAGACATGTATAGTGTCTAAAATCACATGAGGTTTGGTATAGACCTGAGTATTCCCATGCAGTGGGAGCTGTCAAAGTTAGGAGCCAATTCAGGGAAGTGGGTTCTCAGGTTTTTGAGAGGGACCGGCAGTAAGTGATGCTACGCAGGGTCAGGACTTCACTACAGGTGTTATAGGTTCAGATGTGGCAAGGTACTCAGATGACAAGTGGTACACCACAGGATGTGTGGTGGGTTGTCTTCAGGATTGAGCTTGAAGAGGGATACAAACTAGGAAACAAATTAGATGGGGTACAGGTAGAGGTACAGTGCAGCTGTTCATCTCTAAGTGGGAGATTGTTAGGTTGTGGAGCTAAAAGCTTCACTGATGCAAATAGGAGAGGAGGTTGCTGAAGGTTGTTGAGTTGCAGAGAAGTTGGGGTCAGTCTGATAAGCCAACATCGGCAGGATAGCATAGAGAAGCAACCGACGTCGGTCATGTGTCGGCCGATGTCGATCACCTCCAGGCAGAGAGGGACCGACGTCGATCACCTGTGTGGTTCGACTGCGAGTTAATTACGGGTAGTTGGTTGATGAACCAAGTGTTTACATGATCAGGGCTAATTATAGACTGAGGGCTGTGGATCTAATTATTGTTAGATGCCTAATTATTGTTTGGATGAGATCTATATAATAGACTCATGGTTGTATTGGAAAAGTGTTCTAGTTTGAGTTGAGCAAACTTTGTTCCTTTTGTGTGTGAAGTGAGTAAGGGTGTTCCTCCTAGTTCCCTATCAGTGCCAAGCTTGGTACTCATTGGAGAATCATAGGGACTTGGTGAGGCAAGGACAAGGGTTCTTCAGGGTGTAGAGTGATCTACATGGTAAGTAAGATCGTTGATCTGCAGGTGTATGTGTGTGCAAGGTCAAGGTTCACAGGTGTGCAGAACTGTGTTTGATTTGCAGGTGTGCAAGATCATATAGACAGCAACACAACAGAGAGCAGTATCAGGCAGGATCTACTTAGAGTATAGGTGTGTACTCGGATAGAGCAAAGAGGAAGGCAAGGGAGTTCCTTCCATAGGTATGGTCTGTTGACGTGCAGGTTATTGCAGGTTCATGGGAGATCTACTTGAGGTACATTGAGTACTTGTGGAGTGCGTGGAGCACTTGTGGTGTGTGTGGAGCACAGGAGGTGAACACTAACTCTGTGTTTGAGTTGGGTATTGGGACTTGAGGAGAGAGAGCTTTGAGGGAAGATTTACTATTTATCATCTAGAGGTGTGTGAGCCCTAGAGGTGTGTAAGGAAGAAGAACTATGGCAGTCTTCTTTGTTGTATTTCCTTCTGTAAGAGTTATTAATACAACTAGTGTATTTCTCTCATATGCTGTGTTATTCTAAATTCTAGTTACTTGGTGAATCTGGTTATTTCTGCATATTATAGTTGCTTGGTATTTGGTAATCAATTGTATGCTTCCGGTGTTTCGCATCCTGACAGACAATGGGTCCTCCTCAACTAATTTTGGAAGATTTATGTTATTTTAAATTATTTTTAGGCTCATTAATACTCTCCTTGACCTTAATCAAACCTTCATATCCCCTCACTTGACACCACAAGTGTATTTTCTCCAATTATGTTTGTGGTGGGCCTATATGTGTCTGCTTTAGGCTTCTTGACTCTTTCCACTATATGTTAATATTTTTAATGTCATTTTTAACTCTATGTTACTATTAAAAACTGCCTAAAATTATTTATTATCCATTTTTTTCTTTAATTAGTGAAGGTTTGTCTTTAGGAATTTCAAGATGCTTTCTTGCTTGCAATGTTTAAAACTTTTGGTCAAGAATGTGGACCTACAAGTCTATAGACCTATAGGTCTACATTCACCTTAATTTTGATAATTTATGTCATGTTTTAAATCTCTTATTACCTAAAATAATTTCATAAATTCCTCTAACTATTTATAAATATCAAAAATCTCTTCAAAACATCTAAAATGCCTTTAATTACCGGGCTTGCTCATATAGTGTGTACATAAACTTATTTCATTGTTTTAATACCCTTTTCAATTTAAAAATACACAAAAGTGCCAAGAAACCTTTTTATTCTGCCTACAACTTTGATTGTCCATTAACACTTTGAATTTTGGCTATCTCTTTGTTTGACTTAAAAAATATTACCTCATAGATTATTAGGAGTTTTAAATATATATTATGTTACAATATAGTGTCTCAAATAGCCCAAATGCACTTTTATTGTAAGTTATTAGTATAAATGTTGACCTACAGGTCTATAAACATGCAGTTTTACCAAACCTCTCTTAACCTTACTTTGAAATCATGATTTGAGGATTTCATAATTATCATTTCTTAGATAATTATTTTAATGAGATAATAATTATCATTTTAAATTTTTAAATATTACTCTTTCGTACAAGTATTCACATGCACAAATAAACACTTCTTTTTATGTCATAGTCCACTAGGATATTCCTCCAAGTTCAGACCTTATTTTTGGATTGAATCTCATATATAAACTTGTTTATAGATTAAATTTAGTATATATTTAATATTATTTATTTTATTTAGGGTCACTTTAGCTTTAAAATAGTCTAAACAAACCAAAACCTTTCTTGAAGTTTCTCAAATGAATTTGTAGCTCTTGAAAATGGAGGTTTTTCCCTTGTTTAAACTTGCATGTGCCAACCAAATGCTAGATAATTATGTGAGAGGGATAATAAAGTCCTAAATTATCTCACGTAATCACCCATTTTAACCAAAAATCTCAAAAATTATTTGAAAATGTTGTAAATTGAGCCTATTGGATTGAGATTGTCTTTTTGTACCCTTAACTTCTTAACAATTATTCATAAATCTAAGGAGATTAAATAGGAAAATAATGACACAAAATTTAAGGGAGTTAGGGTATCATACTCCACCCAAAATATTTATATCCAAATCTCTCTCATCTAAAAATTGATTCAAAACTTTTGACCATAATGAGGCTGCCAAAAATACCTAGGAAATCCAATGAAGAAATGTCAAAGGGTTTTGCCTTGTTTGGCTCTAAAACTCCATCTCTTCATGGATTTGGGTTTTTAAAGACTAATAGGAGACTTTAGGAAGTTTTTAAATTTAATTTATATGGAAAACCTATAAAATATACTTCCATTATCTTTTTTTCTTCAATAATTACCTATTCTACATTCTTGACCTATTGGAGTTGAAGAACCATGTGATAATGGATCCTTCCCTAGCTTGTATGGATGTATAACAATGTGCCAAAGCATTTTAATCTTCCTTTACCATAAAAATTCCTCATTTCATCCTATTTTAACATTATAAAATTATGTTTTGATGGTTATAAAGAGGTTTTAATGTTGGAAAAGTAATATCAAGACATTTTGGAAATGTATGGTCAAGTACATATATCATGACATTTCACAAATGCTAACTAGCTTAAAAGACCCCTACTCAATGATTTAAACCTTCAAATTTGATATTCCCTAGTAATTATCATATTAAATTTGATTATATCATAATAATAAGATAAAATAATTATTTTAATCTTTCCAAAACTACCTTAATTTCTCCAAATTTCTTGAAAATGTAATGTAATCAATTTACTAGTTTTGTTCCTTGGTATATTTGCTTGCCTTGGCACACATGTCTCCTTGGGGATCAACATTATCATCTTTGATCATGGTCCAAGATAGACTTTAACTTCAAACATAAAAATTAACCTTGTCAAACTTACCTTAATCTATGTTAAACACATGAATAAGGCTACATTGAATGACCATTGATGGCAAGACAAAGTGACTTGACCTTATTTTCAACTAGACCTTCTAAGAAGTATTTTTAAGATTACAATAATGACATAGTTCCTATTATATTGAGACCATCCATGACCAGCACAATAATTTATGATTGTTATAAATAAATTTAAGATCATGTAAAATAAATTTTTGAATGATACTCATCAATGGTGGCTAATTTTGGCTAACACTACCTAATCTTCATAGTGACTGATGGCTCCATCAGGGTCTTAAGGAGAATTTAAAATGATGTGGGAAGGTAGGATAATTTTTAATTTACATTTATCCTTGTGGTATGATATTTATAATTTAATTTATATCCCAATATATACACTTTCTATGTGGGGTCCTTTAGATCCTTGATGTTGAAATCTCTTAGCCTTTCCCACTTGATTAGAGTGTCTTGCCCTCACTAAGTATTGAGACATTACCTCCATGGTTTATTTCTTTTATCTTCAAAATTATCATTCTAATTATCCCCTTGATGGATATTTTTTATAATTAATCACCTCCCTCTACATTATTGTCCCTTTTTTAAACTCTTTATTTCATATTTGAATCATAGCTTACATTATTGCACCTCCTATATTTTTCATTTTGTGTGTCACATGGTAAGACCTTATGGATTAAAACATTAACCTCTTCAAAAAAACCCTTCAAATTAACATCCACACCATTTTTATCATTTTAGTGATTGTTTTATATGGTCATGTCTTTCTATGATACATTTTAGTGAAATTTTTGATTTCATCATTACTACATTCCACAATGCCAATTATTTTACATCTTGTGTTTGACTTAGATTTGTGTTTTATATACATAAATTTGATGTATTATGATAATTTATTACTTACATTCAATTTTTTCCCTTATATTTTTATTATCTTATTTCATTGGATGATTTTTACAATCATTTATTGATATTGTTTTAGTTTGCATGTCTTTTTTGGATGAAAATTAATTTTTGTTCCATTTTATAGTGGATATTATTTTAACCTTTATTTTCACATATTTTGTTTGTTGGATTATATCTACATTACTTACATTGTATGTTACTTTATCCCTTATTTTAATTATATTTTATTCTTATACTTACATTGGATATTATTATTATCTTTACATTTCATTGCACATATTATGTTTACTTGAGATGTGTTATCTATATCTACATTTGATATATTTCTTACAATTTTATTATGCATATATGTTTGTTAGATTTTTATATTTACTTCATATGTTTTTTTATAATTAGTCTTTCATTCTTTATATATATATATATATATATATATATATATATATATATATAGACATTGTTTTATAAAATAATGAAATGATATAAAAAATTCAAGAATGATGTCACATATGACCATACTATAAAGCTATATCTAATAAGTATCAAATAAACATATCTACCAAAATAATGATAGATATACATAGTTTTTTTATACATCACATATACTTGTATACACTAAAGTCTAATATTTTCGTTAATCTTAATGTAGGGTAGGAGCTATGCTCTACTAAAACATAACATTTTGATTATTTATGGAAAGAAACCATTCCTAGACTAAAATCTTATAGCCTCTCCCTCCACTTGGGATTCTTGTGTATTCACCATTACTATCGTAACCATTTGAAATACTTTCTCGATCATTATATAGGGTTAGGAAATAATTACCTATTATTATTCCATAGACATATGCTTCTAATTTTCAACCTCTTCTTGTGCCAGTACCACTACAAAAGGAAAAGGAATAGGATCTTGTTATTTATGGTATAGTACCAATGCAACCTCTAAAAAAATATAAACCATTTATAATTATTTCTCAAAGATGGTGATATGAGATCAGTCATATCCATCATGTAATGATATGAAATCATTATATAAAAGATATCATGATGGGTGGAATCAATCATTGAGTCTCAGTATGCCATCTCTAATACATGTACAAAAATAAATCAAGTTCAAAATTAGATAAAGATATATAATTATAAATCTAATATAGATATCAATAGCATATAGTATTTATATATATATATATATAAATATAAAAAATATAGTTGATAAAATTAAAAATATTATTTTATACCTATATGTATTCCCCCTACATGGATGTTCATCTTATTTTTCAGCCATCAATGACATAATCATCCTCATCTCCATCTTATTTGATGATCCCCAAAGGAATTCACTCACCTCTATCTATGAAAAATTAGGGATGAAAATCCCTATATACACTTACACCATCACATGGTCCATGTTTGAGACACTTCCTATGGTGACTCTACCATGGGTACATATTTGTCATCATATGAAGGAATCCCCAAAATCTCCCCCTTGTTATTGCATCCAATACTACCCAATGTTATTATATATTCCTTTATGACTAAGGAGTGCATAATTATTAAGAAATTATAACTTCTAGTGGTTACTCATGTACTTCAACCCACATCAACTCTCTAGCTTTCCTCACCTTGTAGGGTGGGAAGGCTAATGGTGATACTAGATGTGGCTATGTGAATTGACTTAGAATTATGGCACATGAGTATGGATATATATATCATGTGTAGTGTTTGGTCACCTTGGCTTGAGCATGAGCTCAAATTATATATTACTATGATGGCCATCTATCCATGTTCCTTTAATATAGTATCCATGTAATATGTTTTATATATATGTTATCCATCCTTATATACCTTATGATACTCCTCAATATAAGAGCCTATGTGTACCACCTAACCTATGGTAGGTGATATATAATATGGTGTGGTGGTAAATATGGATCCTCACATAAATAATATAGGTAAATATTATGATTAGTATCATATTAATTTGTCACATACTCAATATGTATAAAACATTATGCATTAGTTTCACCTAGATTTTCACCCCATGTTGTAGATTGCACCTATTCTAAAGTGGTCCAACACATGAAAATAATAAATAAATGGAAACCTTCATCAAAATTATGACACAACACTCATATGGTAGTCATACCTATGATCACCTTCTAAATGTATGTAACATTTGAAACATACACAACAAATAATCATATTATAAGTGACCAGTGGTCTATCTCTCTTACTTAGTGACCCAAAAAGCCAAATGTTGACTCTCTACCACCATCTCAAGTGAATTGTATAACATTGACATACCATCCATTGGTAGTCTTAAGATTGCATGCACATCCTCCAAGTTTATAAACACCTTCATACTATCCCTATCAACATCTCATATGAAGGTGGTAGTGTTCCTATGTTGTTGCGGCAAGAACATCACCAATAGTCCTAACTCTAAATGAGTACTCTACACATCTCCAAAAATCTTCCAAAATCTAGGCTATAAAGGAAATCTATATCCTCATTAGAAATTTTGGATAGTGAATATAGTATCTAGGATGCATCTATTTTCCACCATAATTGTGGTCATCTTGACACATATCAAATTCCAACCAACACTCATCTAGTTTCCCATTAGACAAAAATAGAAGTGAAACTAAAAAAGTTACAAAAAACTAAAAAAATAACTATATCATCCATATATAACTATTAGATCAGCCATGTGGTCAAATTTATACTATATCTACCATTTACATATATTATATAAACCATATAGAGAATTTTTTACTATATTGGCCATCAACATTTATATTTTATCAGACATGTAGCCTATAATTTATTTACATACTCATTAATTTGACTATATTATCCAATTTAGTCATTACACAAATATATTAACTATATTACTTACATTATTATTATATATATATAATAGCTAATTTATTTTTTTATATTTAATTTTACTAGTAATGTTATCTTTAAAATATATTTATTCTATCCAATATGCCCCATTATCATATTTCAAATGGTGACCCTTTTGGTTCAACATAACTCTTTCCTTTTTCTACTCTTGATCAATTGTTTGGTCTTTGATATGATTATCTGGAATTGATTAAATCTATATATTTTAACCATTTTAGATAATTCATTTTAAAGTACCTTTTAAAATCCCCCTTTGATTAAAATATAATTGAGATTTATGCAATTGATGTAAATTTTAGAGCCTTACCAAAATATTGCCTTATCAATTTGACTCAGTTGTTATATTACATTGTAAAATGACTAAGCTTTTATAAATATTACATTGTAACTGAGCCAATTTTTTATATTATGATCTCTCTTGTAAATTTTGTAAGTATAAAATATAAGTTTTCATTCTTTAGGATTTTAAGGTGTTTGAGTTATAATTTTGATATGGCCCTTAAAATGTTTTATTTCATTAATTATAGATTTTTAAAATGGAAACATTCAAGTCCTTTATAATGTGCAATATTCAATCCTTTTCTATTATTATGATGTCCTTCACTAATAAAATTTATGCTTTCATTTTATACTTAGTAGAATTTTCACATTTCACTGGTGTTTATCTTAATATTTTATATTTTTTCCTTGATCATGCACTATAAATGGATGAGATCATGCCACATGACATAATACCATTCACTTGGGCACCTAGGGAGCATTGGTTCTTGGATTTTTGTGAAAATTTATGAGCCTTTAAGTAGCTAAATTGGTGTCATGTGGCATCTACTTAGGAACCTAGGGACCAAAAATCAAAGAAAAAGCTCATGGATCCAAGACTTTGATTCATAAGGATGATGCCACATGGCATCCTCTAGGGGACCTAGTGACCCAAAAGCCAATGTTTTCCCAAAAAATCTCTAGTATTTTGGGTTAGTAGTATTACACTATGCAACATCATCTAACTAACCTATAGTCTTAATGTGGTCCATGTAGTCTTAGGAATTTAGGTTTGAAATATTACACCACATGGTGTAATCCCATGAGTTTGTATCTATCATATAATATAAAACAAAGACTAGAGCCAATAAAGTAGATATATGTATTTAGGCACTTGAGGAAAGCTAATGTGGCTGAGGACCATGTTTGGGAAGCTGTGAATGAGATCCAGGTGGCATAAAAATAATGAGGACTTAAAGCAAATATGGAAATAATACACATAAATTGGAAAAATTCATAATATAGGGCATATTCCTCACTTTGATGGCCCTTTAAAACATAAAAATGTCCCGAGTTGAGAAAAATTGTTGAATAATCAATCAATATGGCTTTCAAGGAGTAAGATTTAAATTATTGACCTAATAATTATCCCAAGTGGTATAAATAAGGGACATCATTTCATTTAGATAGGTTTCAAAACCATGAAGAAAAGGATATAACAAAATTTGAATTTCCTTTTGAATGGAAAGAATATTTTAATAGATTATAATTACAACTTAGAGTGGAAACCATAATAAGGATGGGAGCCTTGCAATAATTTAAGACAAGTCCCATTATATTTTCTATATAATTAATTATACATTGTGTTTTCTAATAATCAAAAGAAAATTTACACCAAAACTCTATGGAAATTGTGATAGGCTTAGTCCTCTTTTTCCTAGTTTTGTCTTGGCTTGCGATTATCTACCTGGAAGGCACACTCAAATGATTTTGTAACAACATTGAAAAAAATACTAGTCTAGTTTGAAATTCTTGTTGTTAATTTTTTATTCTCTTAATTTATTAATGGAATATAATTTATTAATGTTTCAATCTTTATTGACTGATGAATATTGAGTTAGATTGTGCAAAACTTAGTCTAATTAGTTTTAAATTTCCATTCTATTTAATTTGAATTTATGTCAAGCCATTATGTACATTAGACACATTATTATCATAATATTTAGTTTAATATAAGTTTAAGATAATATTTTAATTTAATTCCTCATAATATTAACCATTTATTTGTTTTAGTTTGTGTTATAGCTAGACCTGGTACACCAGGCATGCTTTTGATTTGTAACATTAATAATCTTATTTTGGTCAAGAACCCACTTACTTTCTTACCATAATCTTCCCCTCTATTTTAAACTTTTTTTTTATGAATATTTTTCCATTGTATTATAGTGTGATACCCATGTGAATGAGGAGTAAAAGGAATTAAGTCAACATCAATAATAATCCTTCATCAATATAGAGTGGATTATACTTTCAATGGTTAACTACCATCACTCTCCTAAATAAATTATTTGAAATTTCTTATCCCTTGGATTCAAACAAATGAATCCTAAAATTAAGGTGACATTCATCCCATGTGTTGTTATCTCCCCTTATCCTCACCAGAATAATTAATCAAACATTTGTTTATGCTACATGTCATAAATTGAGAACAACAATATCAACCATTCGATATTATGATATCAACCCAATATTGGTTTCCAAATTGCATAAACATATCATATTAGTTGATACATTTATCTTATGGTGGTTATTTTTTGTTAGGAGTATAATAAATTTTCATGAATTAGAACTCAAAAATATAAGACCTACCCATTGCCCATCAACATGTTATCTTTTATTTGATGTTTGTTGGGACAAATTATTATACATTGATATCCCAAAAATTTTAGTTTAATTATATATCCTATCTAACCATAAAAATATTAAATACATGTTATACCTTGATTTTTATTTGATTAGGTTATCAACAACCTCCATTATTTCCTCTCACCATCATCTCTTTCCATGTCAAAAATGGTGGATCGAAGATCTCAATATCTTAAAACAACAAATGTTCAAATTATTTTCATTTCACCCTATTTATATAAATTTTTGAAAATTCAAACCTCTCAAATTTTTTTGTTGATATTCTAATTTTCAATTAAATATTTAATAATTTAGGTCCTTTTGATGAACTAAAAGATGTGATAGATTCCTTGCATCATAAGAAATATTGTGTTGCTAACAGAATATTTTTGTAAAAGTTGAAATTTTATCTTATTTTTAAGCTTGAATTAGTTTAAACATATATTTGACACCTTACATCAAATAAATTATGCTCTTAACTTTCTAGGTCATCTTCTTACCACTCTCACACCATATATCATTTATTTTCAATCTAGCCATGTAAATGAAGGTACATATATTCATTTATGTTCCTTTTATTTATCTCAATTATTATAATTTATTTATAACACTTGATTTTCATTTTGTGTTAATATGTTTCTTTTCCAAATTACTCATTTTGGGTGGGAAATATATGTACACACATATTTTTTAGATATTATTGATTTATATTGTAGGACTCACTAGTCCATCTTTCTACACAAGTGCATATCCTGAGGAGTGTATTGGGATCAAGTTTGGATGGATCATGGTACTTGAGGAAATATTTCCATATGGTCACATATTATAATTATTTACACTCATCATTTTACTATTTATTAATTCTAGCCTCCTCTAGTTCTCTTTTCTAAGCATTCCACATCTTATATCTAGTATCATGTATTTTCCCAACTAACTTTACCATGCTAAATTAGTTTTATTATAGTCATTATATTTTATATTATACTATACATGGATGACAAAATAATTTCCTACTTCTGGTCCATTTTTAACTTTATCGACCCCATTCGATATAGTTCTTATGGTCATTATACTAACTAGGCCCTAACTAACATAATACTATTTTTTATTGATCTTTATAACATATTGATGTTGATTGATTCCACTAAAATATTTAATAGGTCAAATTAAAGGTTGTATTCATATATATAGCGATCTTAGATGCATTTTTAAAATAATTACACCATTTTTCTCTGCTTTCACATAAAAACCTACCTTTAATAGAAGAAGAGGAATTAGAGTATATGAGCTTATAATTATGGTGGCATATGTTAGTATTGTTCATGAGAATGAAGTTGAACTAGAGAGGTAAAACTAATATTTGGAGTCCCCAACTAAGGATACTTATGTCTTATACCTTACCTTTTGATTATATATATATACAACAATTTGTCATAAAATTCCACTTGAGCCATGGGAGATATTCATGCACTAATAATTAAAACCAAGGGTAGTATCATATCTCTAAAATATTTGTTTTATCTACATATACTAGAGTAGTATGTTTGAATATTCTCTTCATTCTTAGTTTAAAATTTCCTATATCTACAAGCCAATTAATACATAGTTAAATAACTCTTGGTTATATTCCATAGTTTGGTTACCACCAAATAGAATTTATATCTCTTTATCTTAGCTCTTTTACATCTTATATCTAGGTTTTATTTGTTATCAATTATTTTCAGAGGTTTCCTAATTTTACCCTCAATCCCCAATTTTATAAACAAATCTTACTTATATCCTCTACATGATTTTGTGATGAGACCAATTTATTAATGTTGGATCTACTCCATTTTGATATATTAAATGATATTTATATTTTAACCATATTTACCTTCACACAATAACCACCAGATAAATTTTTGTGCTAGAATGTCTCATAAGAACACAAAACCCTCTAAATCCATCAATTATGTGATGAAGATGGTGTAAATGTTTAAGTGAGTGTAATTTTTTCAGAGGGTTTAGTTGTATACACTATTTCTTACCATGCAACACATAATATAAAAATACAATATGTATAATTAGAGATACAAGTCAAATTTGAAGCTAAGAGATGTAAAAATGGATATAAATAAAATGGGGGTGATAAAATAACAACAATATCCATTATGGGAACATTGTGAATGATAATATGGAGATAAGGAGGCAACGTGCCTCAAGGGTGATTTAAAAATCCTTACCAAAGACAAGAAACTCTAATAAAGTGTGAGAACTAAGATCTTTCAAATTCAAGGATATAGAGAACTCAACCTAGAAAGTTTGGAGTTTGGGATAATAATTTAAGTATATATATTATGCCATTAATGATATATAAATGAAAATGTAAGAGGATCTTACCTTACCACATTTTTTTCTCTCTCTCTTTAGGACCCTGGGAGATCATTAGTCAGTTATGAAGATTGGTTACCTATGTGAGAAAGTATGTGGCACTAATAATATATATGTAAATCTACATACAATTCTAATATGCTACCACACTCAAATAGACCTTGTCTCTATCATGAGGCCAACTAGTGAGTTTGATATTCAACCTTGAAAATGGGAATACTAATGACATGATCATGTATTTTGGTGTGATTTGAATTTTGAAATATATTTTTCCTTTTTAAAATTACATTTTTGTTTTTAGTTTTCTTTGATATATTGGTTTTGACATTTTTGGATATTTATATTTTTTACATCCACATATATTTAAAAACCAACAATGGGTTCTAAAGATGACCAACAAAAGAGATCTTACACCTAACTACTAAAGAATAGAACTGAGGGATCAAGAATATTAGAGATTCCTAGAATTAAACTTTAGAAGAGAGTAAAGTATCATATTTGACCCAAGTGTGCCTCAAGCGAAGGAAAAGTAAATATGGAAATCATGGAGATCCATAAAAGGTAAGGTGATACAATGAATAAATTCTAGTAGTTTATCATGAGAAGGGATATTTTTACTTCAAGAAAACTAGACATAAAAGAATTTGTAAGTACATAAGAATATAAATCAAATTTCATAGAAAATGCATGAAGGATATTAAAATACCACAATAGAGAGTAATATCAAGTATGGTAGTAATTCCATTTGATAATCCATATAAAACTACAATATATATAGCATTAAAATATAGAGAAAAAACCAAGAGGGGATAGGATAAACCTAAGATGGGAGTGATATTAAAAATAAGTTATAAAATATTTAGAAAAGGAGGTAATGGTTGAAAAAACCAAATAGGAAGAGACTATAAAACAAAGCTAATAGAGATTTAAAAAAGAGGCAATGGAAAAATAAACCCAAGAATGAAATATATAAAAATAAGCTACCAAAGAGTCCCAAAAGGAGGAAATAGTTGAATAAACCAAAGGGGGAGAGACATAAAAAGTAAATGTGGTAAAAATAAAATATTAGTAAAATACAAAACATGATAAAAGAAAAAGTAAAGAGTGAGAAATAATCAAATTATAAAATTTAATTAAATAATACCCAAGACATGATAAAATATGAAGTATATAGTAAGTATGTGAATTCTCATAAATTTATCTAAATATAATTAAAATATCATCCACCACATAATAAATCTCAATGTTGTAGCTGATACTTTACTTTAAGCATGATATCTTCTACTCTCTCTGAAAGATGCATAAGAACAACCTTGAGAATAACCTTGATAGAGAAACTAAGGGTGTTATAATTGGGAGGATGATGATCCTCCAACCATAAATAAAGTAGAAGGGGAAGAAAATATTTCATCCTGAGAGGATGTCATAGCTATAGAGGAGGCCAGTCCTCCATCTTGTGAGCATGACATGAAAGCTATGGAGGTGCCTTATTCACATACTTAAAAAATTATGGATATGTTCTATGTTCATATATGAAGTGGGTAGAATGTTAATGAAAAATAAAATAATGATATCCTTTAATGGGTATATATGTGAAATGTATATTTAAAGGTGACACATATGTTTAAGGAAAATAAGGTGGTTTATTATGATGAAGCATATTTAACTGCTATCTATTGGCTTGATAATCCACTATAGAGTGAGTAGTGGTATCATGAAAGTCAAAAAGGTGCCAAGGTGGGAAGATGAATGTGGTGGTCAAATATCCACTAAAGGAGCTTTTCTATGTGACTTATTATACTTTAAGGTGTCTCTTATAAGTTCTATAATTATGGAAAATATGCCCTAGTGCAGTTTGAAATTTATAAATCTACATTGGATGATGACATCCTCACTCTTCAAGTAAAATCCCTTATGTTGGTGGGCATAGTGTTAGAGCCAACATACCAAAAGGATAATAAAATTTTATACTAGGATACCTAATAAAATGAATAAATTTTGTATAAGGATCATTAGATATTCCACTAGGAATATTGAATGAAAATGAATCATCATGCATGCTCAAAAAAGAAAGAGTAATCATATTAATGATCGAGTTTAAGGATGAATATTCACAATATTATTAATATTATAAAATATAGATTCTACATGGTTTGATTTGGCATAACCAACAAAGGAAATATATAATATATTACCATCATCATACTCAAGAGTGGTGAGATCCACATTTAAGGATTCAAACAAAATGTTGGTAGAAGGGTTGGTAATAGGATATTTATTTAGAATGATAATAGTTGTGGGAATCCCATCAATTTACATATTTTAAGAATGGGGTCACAAGGAAGGATAAAATTTAACTATGATGATAGGATGAATGCCAATTTTTTTTGTTTTTAGATTTATTTCATCAAGTTCATCATCATCATCATCATCATCATCATCATCATCATCATCATCATCATCATCATCATCATCGTAATGAAGATTGGGTGGGATATTGACCACAAACTCAAGATGACCAATATAATCCCTAATTAATCTAATGGGATATTTAAAACATTGATACACACAAAAAAAGATACTTAGAATAGATTATGAAAGTCTTTGTGTCATCTTAATTTAATAAACTAAGTCAAGTTTATGTCATATCAAACCAACACTGGTGTCTAATGACAACCAACAATATGGTATAAATGATAGTGACTGAGTGTTATCTCTTTGGGGGGTGTTATGGATTATCTTCTCCTAAACATATAATCTACTTAATTTAATTAAGATATACTCTATTTATTATAAAGCTAAACACATTTTATAAATTATAATGTTTGTAAAGGAAACACACATCACTAAAATTCAAATGCTTTAAAAAGAAACACATAATTAATCTAAATTTAAGAAATTGGATTTGATTTTAAAGTAAATACTTGTGAAAGGAAATGTTTATAAATTAAAAGAACTAAAATTGCACTATATTAAAACAAATGCATAAACACACGTACCTTCAAGTTAAACATATAATAAAATATTTTTCATAAATGAATGAATGATAAAATGCATAACAATATAAACATATAAATACCAAAATAAATCTTGCTTCCTTGATTGAGTGAACCCTATCTCTCCCTTTTAATAGGATTAAAATAAAACTTAACTTTGTAGGAATTTCATGTAATCAAATCTTCATTACTTTTATAAATGATTATAATTTTAAAATTACTTCTTTATAAATTCATTCTAATTCAAGGTAAATTTTAAGATCCCTTATTATAAATTCCCTTGGATTTTGTTGGTGAATTTATAGATAACTATTTCATATGCATATAATTTTCTTAGGTGTGTTGATGATTATATTGGGAGAAAAGGTGAAATGGATAGGATAAATGGGAGTTTTCTTTTTTTTGTACAACCATTTAGGTGCAAAGTGTTACTCAATGGTAGTTATCATTGATCAATTACATTAATAAAATATTTGGTTTTATATGAAATTGGTTGCCTTGGTTTTTAGATGGTGGATTTGCCACTACTTATAAATATCCCCTTTTCCCTCATGTTTACACTCTTTCAGTCATTTTCTCATTATCTCTCATGTTTTGCATAAAAATTCACCTATGAATTTGATAGGCTATGACAATGACATGGATTATGCATGAAAATATATTTTCAAGAATTTCTTATGCCCTAATATTTTTAAAGTACTATACCATCCATATACATATAACAATTGGATTACTACATGTAATTTCAAGGGCCTCATTTGCATGCCATGGTATGAAATCAATGAAAGATTTTTGAAATATCTAATGTCTTGTTATGACAATAGTGAGATAAGGTTCAATGTCAACATCAACTCCAAATTAATCTCCTTTGGTACCTTGAATTTTGCTATACATAATTTGATAGGGCTTTGACACCACAATGCCAACCTTTCCACCATACAATTGATGTTAACTGATGATAAAAAAAAGTATTTAGAGTCTGCCCAAAACTTTTAGATCAGTCCACCTAATAATTATATCACTGTTTTTCAAATTTAAAATTCAATATTTTATAATTTGTCATTAGTTTCCACTCATTGTATATTTTTTCACTTTCATTACAGATAGTTGGATTAAAAGGGGGCTCCAAGTTGATAAAAAAATAAAACCCATTTCTAAAGGCCATTACTCAATTTTTCCTTGCAATAATAGTCTTACAAGGAAGACTAGGGGGCATTCCCTTTTGGGTTGTTTACATTATTTTTACTCTTTCAGATTTAAAATATGACTTGCATAAATTTATTTCCACTAAGATTAGATTATAATTGAATTATTATTGTTAAAATTAGAGTTATATAGCTTCTTATTCCAATTTCATTATGGAATTTTACTATGAGGCCTTGTATGACCTTCAAAAAACATCAATTCTAGCTCTACTTCATCCAAAAAAGAGCACAAATTCTTTATTTATTGATGAATAGGAGGTTAGTTTAGTATTCAAATGAATCACTTGAATGATTTAATTTATAAATTCTTAAAAATTCAAATCATAACATTTCTTTTCTTGTTACAGTTAAGTTTTAATTCATTTAGCACATAGATACATGCTACTTCAAAAGGACATCATGTTCTTAAAGTTTATAGAGATTCTGAGTCTATAAACATTTGAGGCCTTCTTTTGAATCATCTCCACATATAGGTTTTCATACTTCCAAATTTCAATGATAAATGATGCATTGTGAAAATTTTATTTTTTCTATTATTTTATTTATTTACTTAATTTTTACAGTTGAATTTAAATCCATTGATCTTAATATTGAAGGAACTCAACAAACCCCAAAATTTCAAGTGCCATAGTCTTCTTGACCATTTAAATTTTGGTTTTTGAATTATTGTTTCTTAAATTAGATAGTTTATCAACTAAATTATTACCACTTGTAGTTGAAACCACCATTATAAATTTGAATTTGACACATAGATTGGATGACATACTCTCTCTAACTCCAAGTACTAAATGTTAAAATTAACATTGAGTTTTTTTTAATTCACCCTTTTAAAAAATAAAATTTTTTGTAGGGCACCCTCAATATTTTTAGAAAATTATGCCACCACCACTTCCATTGAATCAAATTCACATAAAGGGAAACATATTTCATTTCCATCACAAAGTAGAGGAACACTGTAATTTTAGGTTTTAACTTCCCTAGTTTCTCTCTCTAAGGTGTGTCTAGCATGTAGGGATTAACATGTTTACAACATATTAATATTGATGAGGTATATTGGGATTGAAAGTAGAGACATCTCTTATAGTGATTTTAATCCCTTTGATTTTATTTAGGTTCCAGGTGTACCTACTCAAGATTCACCTTGTACATCTTCACCCCTTAGCCCACTAACTACAGACCATATTGAGTTGTCAAAAGAGGACATTACTAATTTTCCATTTAATAATTTATTGTTATAAAGTATAATTTCAAATATTAAGGAGGGTGTTACAAATGAGTTATTTAGAAAGTATAATTACAAAATTATGAAAGTTAAGGGTGAAAGCATTGATCAAAGAAATAAATGTCCATTATCACAACTACTCCCATAGAGTTAATTTTTTTTATTTAGTTGAACATGAACCAAAAAATATTGGTACTTTATTTAATAAAGATAAATATATTTAAATTTAAATTTATAATGATTACAATGATAATATTTTGAATATTATGTTATATAGGTTAGAGAATTTAAATGTGGAAGCCCAAGCATACTTTAATAAATGGGCAAGAAACATAAACCTTGTCGTGATTGCAAATGCTGAGAAGGAATTTTTTTTGGTAAGTTATCATCATTTTTGTCAAATATATTATATTCAATTTATTTTTTATCTAATTATATTTCATTTTTTAATTTTAAGAAAAATATGAAACCCTATTAAATGAAGCCCAGCTCCTTAATATGCATTTGAAAAATGTATAATGTTTTTAAATGTTGTAATTACATTGAAAGAAAAGCTTGTTATATTAAATAAACATAAAAACACACTCAATAAAATAATTAAGGATCATGAGTGGACTCTAATATATTATTGAAGCATAAAATAGATGCAAATCCAAGTTTTGTTTTAATAGGAGATGTAGTGAATGAGGAAAGTGAAAATATTGATAATATTAGTTATTATGTAGAGTATATTAAAATGGTAGTAATATTAAAGGACAACATAGAGGAAAGGGAGGTAGGGATTTCAAAGGATGGAAATGAGAAAGTGGATGATGGTTCTTTACAAAAAAAATGATATTTTATGATGTTTCAAACTATTTATTATGTTTTGAAAGATAATGTTATGTTTTAAAAAACAATTTAAAATGATAATATTAATTTTAAATTTTAAAACAATCATTATTATGTTTCAAATACTCTTTTTTTACTCAATTATAGTTCATTTTAAATCTTACATACATTGAATTGACTATACTAGTGTTATATATTCTGATTTGTTGTAGTTCAAACAACATGGTGATGTGGACTATAATTATTTTTTGCTATGGATTTGGATAGAGCTTCAATTTTAATGTGATGTGATTTCATCTTGTTCAATTATGATAATGTGAAATTTTTCATTGTTTTCAGCCATAGCTATGTTTCTTAGTTGTTGATTACATTATATCTAGCACCAATCATGGTTTTGGATAATTTAAAAACATTTGGTATGCATTTGATCATTTAATTTAGTTATGAGTCCATTTTTTTTGGAAGTGAACATGTTGTTATTATATGAAATTATTATAGATGTGGAGTCTAGGTAATAATTATGGTTTGATTCTTTAGTCAATGGAAGGTTTATTGATCCCTTTGACATCAATTGAGTAAAATGTTTGGTTATGAGTTGAACTTAGTTTTGATTATTTTTTTCATGATGATCTAATCTAATTCAATGATGGAAGTATTTCTTGGGTTGTTATTCTAAACTTGAATCATGATTAATTTAAATTTATTTATATGTAACTATAATGATGTATGGGTTAAATAAGATATTTTTAATTCTTAATTAGGTCTTGTTGTTCAATAGGCTTGTAAACTTATTTTATCTTGGTATTTGACTTTAATATTCATGATTCTCAGCTATAATTTAAGGTACAAACAATTAATATTATGTTAAAAATATATATATATTTTTTAAAGTAATAAAAATATATATTTAACAATACCATCTTTAAAAAAAACAAAAATGTTATAACCCATTTAAAGAACCAATTACATAAAAGAAAAAGTTGCATGGGCAATGGATTAAGGTTTGGAAAACATATATTAAGCAAATAATAATGATATCAACAATTTTTATGAATTATATATTTCAAATGTTTTATAATAGAAAAATAATATGAAATTTTATTTTAAAAAATGATAATTACAATAAACATAAAACTAAAACTTAGGTAGTTGAAATAATCCTTGAAAAACTTGTTCATCATAAGTGACATTTACATCTGCCATTTTAGTTCCATATTCAGTTTCATTATTTACATATTATCTATTGGTTTATATATTATTGATGCATCTTATTTTAGTAAGATAAATCCATGTTTCTATATCTCTTTCATAGGAAAACATGTCCACGATGTAATGTGAAACATACAATCTCAAATAGGTCTCTAAATTTTTATCAGATATATTTAAAAGTTTTGACTTAATGAAAAATAATGCACTAAATACTCTTTCACATTCAACTAAGACAAAAATAATTATTTTAAAAAGTTTATAAAAACAAAAATATTCACTAATATTTTCATATAGGATGCTACTAGGATAAAGTTTTTTCCATAGCCACGTAATTGCACCATTTTCTATTAGTTTCCTTAGACATTGACATTGATCAACCATAGTAATTCCTTGATTGAGATGTTAGTAAATCATTTCAAAAAATACCTTTAATTTAAAATCCATTAACCTCTACATATTTATTGAAATGCTTAATAAGATAACCCATGTATTTTTGAAATAAAATTTTCTTCAATTGTTGACCATCAACACTAGTCCAAGATATGGGATTCACAACTTCCATCACCTCCAAAAAATAATCACTTTAAAAATTATCTCTAATCTCAATAGATAAGTTTTGTGAAATTATTATCAATTTCATCCTCATTTCACCTAAAATAATATCATATAGAAGACATGTTATAAGCAGTTCTTCAATTTTAGCTTCCATGAAATCAAGTATTATGTAGGGTTTTAACATTATAATTTTCTAAAATTTTATGAATAGATAATAGATAAAGTTTCCTTGAATAGTTATCAAAATTATAAACATGAATGCAAGCCCATGATGTGTTTTCAACTATTGTAAACTCATCAATGGATAGTGAAATAAATAGTGAATTTTGAATTTTTTTCTTTCAAATCCTCCTTCTCAACTATTATTAGACATATTCCCATTTCCAAAGCACTACTATTAGACCAATGTGATTTTAGAATATTAGGAAATACATTATTTTAAAATAAAATCTTATAATGTAAAAAATAAAAATGGATCTGCCTTTTTTTTTAAATGTAGTATACAATAGATAACTATATATATTTGGCCTTTAGATTGGACTGTATAACTTTTACAAAAATTGAGATTTGATTTTTCCTCCTTTCTAAATAATAATTTTTTGATGGTATGACAATTTTTATACTTGTGTGCATATATTATATGCATGTAAACTTTTACAATTTTCCATCTATGTGTTCTTGTTGTTTATCCATCTGTGTGCTTCACTGGCAGATATATTTTTACACAATGTTTCTAAAATGTGTCTAACTTAAGTTGAATTATATGTTCCTTTCTCAGTTTATAACTACATATTGTACATCTATATTCTATTGGAGTATCATTACCATTTTTAGGTTCTATGGGTTTAATGAATGGAAATTTGTATGCCTAGTTGACCTTAAAAGACCTTCTAATTATCCATCCACTTCTCTTTCTTCTCAAATATTTATGAGTTTAATTTTCAATGGAACTTGGAGTTTGATGAGAATTAAAAATATCTTTCGGTAGTTTAATTTTATCATCATTGTTATCAAGATCCAAAGGAAAGCCTTCAAGTAATGGCATGTCATCATAAATAAAATATTCAAAGGGTGACATTTTATTGTGATTAATTATTTCCTATGAAATATAGTTATTATCAGTGGGTATTTATACATGTAAAAGGGTTTTGATATTATTCTTGATAGTTAAAATCAAATTTACTATAAATTTAAAATAAAATCTTAATAAGTACCTATATTCTAATTACATGATGGTTGCATGAGATTTTTTATTAGGTCTCTAAAATTAGATAATATGGTTTATTTTATATATAATTGCTTTTTACTTTTAACATTACCACTACATTCCATGATGAGCTATGCAAACATATGATTTTAGCACTATATAACCTAATGGTTGCCAAATAGTTACCATTATCCAGACATAACCAGAACATAACTATTCAATTGAAACATAGATGAAACTATTTAATTTTAGTAAAAATTTAACCATTAAGTTGTATTAACTATGTAACTAGTTGGTTATATAAAAATATTATCATTTAGTTATATCCTATTGGTGGTTGTGTGGTTATAACCAGTTGGTGAGGGAATGGTGTAGTCATTCTTTTTCACTAATTTCTAATATGGCACTCAATTTTTACTAATACATTTTTTTAAAAATAAAACAAGGGTAAAAACTTTATTCATACTCAACAAAACAAAGTATAGAGCTGAAAACAAACAACAATCAGAAAAAACCACAAATACAACAAGCACCAGCACTGATCCACCATCACTCTTCTATTCCATACCTATCCTCATCTAAGATTCTCTCCATATTTTCTTTGACCTCTAATGGCAGCAAATTTACCTCCATCACCATCCAGTCTTTAGTCCCTTCTGAAGCCCATCTAGCTAGGTAATCAGCCACTCAGTTCCACTCTCTCGGAACATGGGCAAAAATCACAGACTCCATGAACATACTAATCTGCAAAATTTGTTGAACAATCAAAGATAGCTGCCAACTCAATCCCATCATTTGTCTTTCCCAGATCATATTAATCATAATAAGTGAATCTACCTCACAAATCACTTTACGCCATCCTAGCTCATACGCTCTTCGCAAAGTGTAGAAAATGGCCATGCCCTCCATCCTATTAATCATCTGAAAACCCTTATGAACTGAGAACATAAAAATCACTGAACCTAAGGCATCCCTCATGATTCCACCAATACTTGTCGAGCCTGGGTTGCCTCTCAAAGATACATCCGTGTTGATCTTCAAAAAATCACCCGGAGGAGGCGTCCACTTCCCATTGCATTGCACTCTCTGCTTCCTTTCTCCACTCCTCCTCACACACGTGGCAACTAGAGACAAATATTTCATCCCTAATCTATCAACCAACTTAGCATCCCTTCTCTCCATCAGAATAACTACCTCACATTTGGCTTTAACAGATTCTCGAATCATTCGGATGATTTGATTCCACACTTAGTAAACTTCATACCTTTCATCTTTAAAAATGTGTCTATTTCACTCTAGCCAAACCTACCAGAGCAAAAAGATGGGTCCTGCAAACCAAACATCTTATAGGAAGCACATAGTAGGGGGCAACTTATCAACTTTCTACTAAAATTTAGCCAGGGTGGAGGCGTGAACACAACCACCTCCCCACATGCCCCACCAAGCGTGCCACAGTCGACTGGTAAATTGGCAGCTAAAAAAAAGATGGGACGAGCTCTCCTCCTGGGTGCCACACAAAACACACCTGGATAGACCCATGAATCCTCTTTTCCTAATGTTATCCCATGTTAAGTAATGATTCCAAGAAAGCATCCACATAAAACATTTGCACTTAGGCCATGAGATACTATTCCAAGTTTGTTTCCACCGTTTAACCTCCATGTCTTCCCCAAACTTTTGTGCTACAAGTTCCTGATACCCTACCAAAATAGAGTATTTCCCTTTTGGGTGAGGGAACTAGGCTAGCTCATCAGCCCCATGTAGTGCATAGCAGGTGCACCTAGCCATAATCTCCTTCAGCTCAGCAAACTCACTCTCCATTCCTCTAATAGGCCATTCCTCTTGACTTTTCCATCTAGCTTCCAAAAGTTGATTTTGATGTCCGAAGGTTTTGAAATCATGAACCTTACACCATCCAACCTCACATAATCTCTGAGAAAGATCATGTAGATGAGGGTACTTTGACATAATTGGAGGAAATCCATCTGATGAATCATGCCAAAACTGTGCCTCCAGCCTGCTTTTGCAAATACAAAATAAACCTCTTTTTATCAGGTCTACCCCTTTCTTCAACGTATCCCAGATCACTGACCCACTTCCTTGCAATCTGTATCTCAAAATATCTTTAAGGAGATTCTTGGGAAAATACTTATGCACAAAAATTCTTGCCCATCCCTGGTCCTGCTCAGTTCACCATCTCTGGTATAGCTTGGCAGCCAAGGTTGTACCAGCCATTGTGGATTGTCTCAGACCCAAACCATTGAATCTCTTTAGACTACATACCACCTCCCATCTGATAAGGCTCCACTTAGTAATTGACAAATTACCAGCCCATAAGAACTGTCTAGCCATGGAGTCCAGATCCTTAACAAAACTAGCTGGCACCACCTGCATCATACATCTATAAAGGGGGAGGGCTTGGACCATAAATTATATCAATTAAATGATTCCCACAAATGATAACCACCTATGAGTCCAGTGGTTAACCTTGTCACTAAATTTGTTCAGAATCCCCTCCCAAGATTCCTTAGAATGTCTTCCTGTAGTGACAGGCATTCCAAGATGCATAACCGAAAGGCTACTGATTTGAAATTGGAGCACTTCAGTGACTCTCTTTTAAATAGCCAAAGGCATGTTGAAGAAGTAGATGGAATATTTTTCCTCATTGATCACCTGGTCGGAGGCCATTAAGTACTCATCCAGGCATCTACGGATATTATTTGCCTCCCTCCTAGAGGCCGCTCCCATCATAGGCACGTCATCAATGAACTATAGGTGCGAGATAATTGGCAAGCCATCTCCCCATTTCCATCCCTAAATCTCACCATCTCTAGTATACTCTCTAATCCTCCATCCCAAACCCTCCATCAAGAGAAGAAACAAATAGGGGGATAAGGGGTCTCCCTGCCTCAAACCCTTAGCAGCCCCAAAAAGGTTTGAGTGATCTCCATTAACCAGCACAAAAAATGAGGTTGAGGTAACACAGCTCATGACCCACTCAATCCAATCTTCCTCAAAGACAAAAGCCTTCATCACCCTCTGCAGGATTGACAACCAAACTCTATCATATGCCTTAGACATGTCTAACTTCATGAACATAGCCTTTTCTTTAGATTTGGACATTGAATGAACTACTTCCATAGCCATCACTATTCCATCCAAGATCTACCTTCCCTCCACAAAGCCACTTTGCTCCTCTGAGATCAGCTCCTTTAAACATTTCTTTAACCTTTCGGCAATCAACTTTGACAAAATTTTGTAAATGACATTACAAAGGGATATAGGCTAAAATTGGCTAAAACAATCAGCTCCCTCCCTCTTTAGAATGAGGGCCAGGAAAGTGGAATTCAATGCCCTTAACATCTGTCTATTGTTTTGGGACTCCTAGACCACAGCTAATAAATCTCCCTTAATTATCTCCCAATACTCCTGGTAGAACTCAATGGGGAATCCATCCAGTCCTAGAGCCTTCCCTTTCTTCATCAAAAAGATGACTTTCTTTAGTTCTTCCTCCATGATAGGTCTTCTCAATTTATCCTTCATATATAGAGACATAATGGAGGGAATATAGGATAGTATCGAATCCTTTGCAGCCTCATCCCTCATCCCATCATCCTGGAAAAAGGTGCTGAAATACAGTTCTGCCTCATCACAAATTTCTTTGGTAGAAGAAAGAACCTCTCCTCTTTCCGTAACCAGAGAGCTGATCACATTTTTGTGGCACTGGGATTTGACTGTATTGAAGAAGAAAGTAGTGTTTCTATCTCCTTCCTGCATCCAGTTGATCCTGGCTTTTTACTTCCAAAAAATTTCCTCTCTCTGTTACCACTCCTCTAAGGTTTTGACCACCCTCTCTTCCTCTTTCAGCAAAGACCTTGTCATGTCCTCCTCTCTTATTAATCTGGTAATGTCATTTAACTCTTCTTGCGCTCTCTTCTTCTCCTAGAAGATGTTCCCGAAGCAGTGCCTATTCCATCTCTGAAGTTAGTATTTTACAAATTGGAGGAGTTTAGCAAACAAATACATAGCTATCCCAAATGCTAGTCGACCCTCTCTCCACCATTCCGTGATATGGCCATATAACTCTTGGTCCCGCATCCACATAATTTGAAATTTGAAAGTTAGTTTTTATTGCCTAAGACGTGAAGAAATGTTCAACTTGATCGGCCAGTGGTCCAAACTCTGCCAATCTAAAATCTCAAAGCTGAGCATCCACCTACCTCCCACCCAAAAATAGGATGCCAAAAATCTATCTAGCTGCTCTGCAATGTAGCTGTCTCTTGGCCTTCTGTTATTCCAAGTGAATCAACCATTCCCTGGCTTGATGTCCACCAAATTTAATTTTGAAATCTTGTCCCTAAGGAGAAAAGATGACGGCTCTAATCTGGTGTTTTCACCAATTTTTTTTGTGAGGTCTAGAATTGCATTGAACTCCCCCGCTAAAATCCAAGGCAAATAAGGAAACTCATTATGGACCATCTTAATGTTATTCCAAACAAGAGTCTTACCTTGCAAATCATTGGGGGCATAGACATTTGACAAAAGAACATACTCTCTTGAATCCATACATAAGGCTACCACTGATAACAATGACTTAAACGCCATCCAGCCCATCGCTATAACCTTACATGGATTCCATAGGCATGCCAGCCCTCCTGCTATCCCCTGGGCCCTAATGCATTGGCATAACCCATGTCCCCATATCCTTGGGGAAATATCCATCATGTACCCCACTGTCACTTTGGTCTCTTGAAGAAAAAAATATCTGGATGTTGACTCCTGACTAAATCTCGAATAGCTTTTTGTCTGGGCCCACTATTTAGGCCCCTCACATTCCAAGATATCACAATCATTTCGAGGGTGGCAAAAAATGTGCATCTAAGGTCTTGACTGACCCTGACTCAACTAAATTCTCTCTAATCATCTTAATTCTATCCAAGTCCTTTCTCATTCCTACCTTGACATTTTTTTCCAGAACTCCTTTCTTGCTTTCTTTTTGTAGAATCCCCAGGCATGGCTAAGCTTTCCCTTACTTAACTACCACTTCCGCACTTCTTGAGGTACCTTCTCCCCTTCTTCTATGCCTTGTTTCTTTTCCTCTGCTCCTGCTGCCAAGTTCGACCCTACCTCCTGACCATCCAGGCTCATTAGAATGGGAGCATCTGTTGTTTTCATCAGAGAAAATGGCATGGCACTTACAACCCCAACACACTCCTCCTTTAGTTCCTCTCCAATAATTTGACCCGGATTTACCTCTTGCTGCCCCAATTCTTCCAGCAGCTCAAATCTGTTATAGGAATCCTCCCTTTGTCATTCCAAAAATGTTCTCTTAAGACCTTTATTTTTGCCCCTAGTTTTAGCCTATATGAAACCCTCTGGATCCTTTCCACCCCCACTTCCCACCTTCTTGCCTTTATCCTCAGCCACTATCCTTTTCAAGGGAGGTGAAGGGAATGGTTGCTGATCCTCTAGTTTATTCTTTGGGCATCTTCTCACCAGATGACCATATTCATGACATAGACGACATCTAAATGTTAAGGTTTCATAATCTAATTGATGTACCCATGAGTGTGATCCTGCACACATTTTGACCACATCAGGTAGCAGTTTACTCAGGTCAATTTCAACATAAATTCTTGCATATGTCATAATTCTCTTGCCAAGCATTTGCAAAGATGCTCCCACTGGTTTTCTTATCAAAGAAGCAATTATTAGCAAAACATCTTCCCTGCAGCATTCAATCGGCATTCATGGCAAGTGGACCCAAATAGGAACTCTTTTAGGAAGCTCCTCAGTGGGATTAAACCTAGCATGCCATGGTTTCATGAAGAGACTAGCCTGGTTATAAAAATATGGACCTCCTTCAAAAACCTAGTTTCTATCCTCTAGGCAATTGAAAGTCACCATAAAAAAGCTATTTTCCAGCAGCACCAATTCCATTTCTCCTACCAGATCCCATAGCCTCTAAGCCCAATTCTCCAAGAAAGGGAGAGATACTTTCATTCCCAAAAATTTGTAGTATAGAGAGTGTTTGGAGAAATACTCTACCTCTTCCACTATCATGTCAAATGGGATGACAAGCTTTGGTCTTTCACTGTAGCATTCCAAGCAACCATTCACCTTATAAATTCTTGGGCCACCAGCTGAACCACTGCCCTGCTCCCCTGCATACAAGTTGTCTACTGATACCCCTTTCATTCTGCCTTCCTTGCCTAGCACCCCTTTGCCAACCACATCCCTGAAACTTCTTTCTCCCTGCAATTTATTTTGTTCCATTTATTACAATGCCCCACTTCTCCACTCTACTCTCCCTCTAAAGTTAATTTCACCCCAGCTATTTCAAATGCTTCCCCTATGATTATTGTCTTGCAGCACTTCCCCTTACTCCCCTGGCCTTCTCTACCTCTGCGCACCTCCAGCCAAAGCGTCTCCCAGCTAGGGCACGACTGCCCTAGCTTCCCAGCGAGTTGTAGCTCTCACCCGTCCTCTCCATCTCATCTTCAAATATATATATATTAAATAAATAAATAAATAAATAAATTAAAAAAAAAATTAAAATATATATATATATATATATATATATATATATATTACTAATACATTTTAGCTTATACTTAATGGATGTTAATTATATATCATTGGGTAGTTGCCTTTAATAAAATTAGAATTTAATGGTTACACATGGAATCATATTTATTATATATATAAAAAGTGAATTGGATCGTTAACCATAAAATTATTGTAAATGTTTGACAAGTTGACCCAAAAAATAACTTACATACTAAATTTGTATGTGACCCAAACCTATGTATTATCCCTCTAAATTTTCCAAATCTAAATTTCAAAAAAATTAATATTCATTAATTAATGAATATTCGCTATTAGAATTTACCCTATACTAACTCCCTGATAACTCAATGCTCTATGATAACTCTCTGCTATTACTAGCTCTTACTAACTATCACAATGGATAAGAAGCTTATATTTATAGTACTTCTTCAAAAACTTCTTATTTTAGATAAAAAAAAATTAGTGTAGAACTTATTTCCTATCCTTAACAAAAAAATAAATCATTTTTAAAACTTATTCTTATTCTAGGCTAACAACATAACAAATAACAAATTTAGTTTTTATATATTTGGAGAATATTAACAATATCCATTATTCAAAGAAAAAATAGTTGAAAATAGTAGATTAACAAAACTACCATATTATAATTTTTTGAAGAGAATATATATGCTTTGTCCTCTTTATAAATTTTTTTTATTTTATTGCAGAGAATTAATCACAATCATGGCTTGCTCGGTTTCCTCCAACAACTTGATGTGTGAGATATTAATAATATATATATATATATATATTTCAAAAATTATTATTTTTATAAATAATATAAATATATTTCATATAAACACTTTATAAAAACAGGTATAAATCATCTCTAGAACTCTTTGTCTTCATGTCTCCATGGTTGTGAGATTTTGTATTTATTAATGTATATTTTTGGAAATTGTTATTTATATAAATTATATATATAAAGAAAAAAAATAAAATACAAAACATTTTATGCTTTATTTAGGATTATAAAACCCAATCCATTATGGAGATTTTCAGGTCCAACTCAGTGCAACTCTAAAGCTAGTTGAAATGTTTATAACTTTTGCATATAGACTCGGATCAAGATTATTATTTTTTTGAAATTGTATAATTTTTTAAGTGGAATGAAAGTATGAAATTATATTTATGTTTAGTAATATTCTTGATAAATATTTTTGCCATTTCATAGAAGTTGTCCATTATATTCATACACCATAGCCAAAACATCAAACAAGCCAACACAAATACATAAGACCTATTTTTGGTTGATACAAAGTTATTTGTAAGAATTATATTATTATGAATCAATAGTAAATACATATCCTAAACAACTAAATAATTTTTTATATTATTTATATGGTACTCCAAAGCTACTGGTGATCTTTGGAGCTACATGAAGATTGTTCCTGATTTTGTATTTGATAGCTTCAAACTTTGATGTTTGTATTGATGCCTCATTTATATACAACATTTGAAATATTTTAACTATGAAATTATTATAAATAGAAACAATGCCTATTGAAATGACATATAAATAATACACTAGATATATATCCTATATTTCATTCTAAATCAAGCATAGATTTTTATAACTAAATCTAAGTCCACTTTTAGAACATGATTTATGTAAGAGAAAATGATATCATTTTCTAGTATAATGAGACACTTTACGACCCCATTATTATACCAAACTTAAACTAATGCATGTACTCATGTATTTTGTTATTTTCTTTGTAGATTTAACTTTCTCAGTCATTTATGAGAGCCATGTTGTCAATGGAAATCAATCTACTTATTTTATCCAAAATAGACATATTCCATCTTTCAAAATATACATAGTCTTATTCTATTGTTTTAACCTATGATGGTATTTGGACTAGTGGAGATTTTACATTATTTTGATGCACTATTCATGTGATCATTTTAGCAATGATATTTTTATTTATTGAAATATATCCTTTTCTGGGAATATTGGCTTCCATTTTTAAGGAATCAAACAAATATCTCATCCCATTTATTATTACAAACCATTTAATATGAACTAAAAGATGTCAATAGATACTATTTTGAATTCAACAATGCATTCAATTATATTAAAAGAGAGTGTTCAATCAACAATATAATTAATTAAAAAGATTTGTCATTTACTACTTTTCAACTCTCTCCTTCTCTTATCTCCCACACTTAGACTTATGCATGTCCTCATGCATGAGATTTTATTTTTTATTTTCTTTTTCCTTTTTATTTTTAGAACTTCCTACCCAAAAATTTATTCAAGTGGACCTATTTGTAATAAAAAAAATTATAAATATATCTAAAAACAAAATAATAGAATAAATACCTTAGTCATACTCCTAGATATATTTTTCTTCCTTCATGTTTATGTGGTCAAATTTATTTGATGTTGAAAGAGAATAGAAAGACAAAGTTAAATAGGTACACCTTGATTGCTTGTTTTGGAAAAAAATAACCATTTACCATTTTTTAATTTTCCATTCCTTTTTTTTATATTTTGTCCTTGATTAGTCATTTATTTGTTTTCTAAGCAAGGTTATTTTACCACTACATGTCCACCTATCAAGATGGTTCTCTAACCATGACTATCAAAAACATCCAAGTGTTTTCATTGTTGAATTTTTTATTTTTATCTTTATTTCATTACACACACACACACACACACACACACACACACACACACACACACACACACACACACACACACACACACACACACACACACACTTTTTTTTTACTACATTTAAATAAATGATAAAATGATGAGAAGTGAGGAAGTGGTTGTTCTAGTTCTTATACAATACTTAAATCAACTAAAAAGTTGATTGCACTAATTATTTTATGAATTAATTTGACCAAAAATTAGTATATGTATAAAACCATGAATAAAAATATCTCATAATGTTAAAGAACATTCATATTTCAAGTGATCTTGAGACACATTAATATTTCATCATCCATGTTCTTTTCATGGTCAAAACATCTCCATGAAAGATAATTTCCATTTATGAATAGCACCATATTCATAATCAATAGTTAAAATCATCTTAATGGTTGTGAATTTAACTCAAAATCTACTCCAATCCATTTAAATGTGATTTTTTAAATCAAATGAATTTTTTTTGAAGGCTATGATACAACAAAACTATTTTATCAAACTAAAAAAATGTTAAATGTGATTAGAAATATTTTAAAACTACAATCAAATATCATATGATAGTTTAAAAATATTATATTAAAAGGTTAGCAAGTTATCCAAGAACATGGGCTATTTAAAAACCTTCTATTTGAAATCTTAGTTTGCATAATTTCATATGTTTAAAAATATTATTTGATTCAAGCATGTATAAAAAGAAAAATTGAGAAATAATGAGACAACACTTCTTATGAATGGATATGGATTATGGATTAGTTTGTTTATGAGTAACGAAATATCTATTATGACATTATAGTTACCTTAGATTGTTTCTATTATTATTGTTAATGGAAAGTGTGGTATACTATAATACTTGACTATGGATGGAAGTTAGGAGGTATAAAATATATCATTTCATTTTTACGCACTATTTATTTTATAAAATTCTATAGCTAACATAATATTAATGGTGAGGTGAAAGGCATAATGAATGGGTTAGGTATTTCAACAATTGGATGAGTGATTGATGGAAATGATTTGAAAATATTAAGGTGGTGGAGGTATAGTGTTTGAAGTATGAAATTATTATTCATAGGAAGCAAATTTATATTTATATGAAAAAAAAAAATACATACTTGAAATTTATTTATTTGGTGGATATGGTTCTCTTAACAGTTTCCTACTTCCTTTTGGATCCATTAGTTCTTTATGTATGTTGGTCTTGTTTGTACAAGCAACCTTGAATTCATACTTAGAATCTCTAAAATAAAATCTAGTCAAATCTCTTTTTTTTTATTTTCTCTTTAAATATTCCTTCTAATAATTTATAAATTATACATTCTTTCTCAACAATCAACTAATGATTTATATTTAATAATTTTCCTGGTTAGGTTACAATTTATTTTGTCTTTGGATGGATTGAATAAATTATGTAAATTAACTTATGAGATATTTTAATGGGCCATGATGAGGTTTCAATATGTCTTTTAGGAAATCTTCTTATGAAGTCACACCTATTAGTGGATAATAAAAAATTTGAGATAAAATATTGTTCACTAGTCCATGCCAAGCTAATAACACTCTAATAGAGAGGTGTGTGACCATAAGTTTTATTATGAGTTTCCTCAGAGTTATTTTGGTAATCTTATATATATGATTTTACATTTAATAATTTATGTGTGGGCATCTCTAAATATATACTGGTAGACTTTAGATCCAGACTAGTGGACTCTAGATCTAGACTAGGCATCTCTAGAGATATACTAATGAACTCTGGAGCTAGACAGGAAGTGTATACACAATATTTCCAAAAAAATTTAAAATATCAATGATTTACATCTTGTAATAACCCATAAATATTAAATATATTTGAGTGCATGCCCTAATGGGTGCACTAGGAAAGAGGTGGGTAAACCATTGGTGCTTTGTAATATTGTTGTCCCTTTTGCCACTTACCATCTACACATTCATCTCATAAAAACATTAACCATAAGATTATTATTCTCAACCTTAACCATTCCAATAATTTTCCTATTTCCATTATCTTTTTATTTCCTTAATTACCTTTTGGATAGTCAGTTGTACTAGGTCAATTGGGTCAACCCTGTACAATCTATGGGTGTTTTTAACTTTTTGGGGTTTTTCAGCCTTTCAACCCACCTAACTTAGAACTAGTGAATTGTTCTTGAAAACATCCAAGGTCAAGTAGGTTGACCCTATACATTTGATTTTTTCAAGAGGATTTATATCAAGATACACTTATAAATACGAGATCATTTCATCATTATTTTAGTATGAAATCAAGATTTATTATTTACTCATTATTCTTTATGATTTGCACTTCCACCATTCTACTTGAGAAGTTTTAGCTTAGGGTTTATCCTTGAATAATATAGTCTTATGGATAAGTCTTAGATACTTTGGAATTTCTTAGTTATCCTTAAAAACCAAAACAACCACTTTTGAATCCTCTTTGGCTAAAGGAGAGATTGAGTCTCAATAGGTTCACATTCAGGTAAGTATATTCTAAATTTTTTATCCTCTCTTTAGTATATAAAAGTAGCATACGTATTGGATCGAATAATATTACTCTTCATATTTAATTTTTTAGGTTATTATTCATACTTATATTAATTGAGATTCTCTTATACATGTTTTGATTGCTTTACTAACCCCTTTATTATTGCACAAGATCTAGTGTGCACTAGATTAGATTTACTTTCTTATTATTAGAATAGATTAAACATTAAACCTAGGACTTCTTTAGGGTTATTACATGATTATGTTAGACTATAGGCATTGTAACCCTTCCTAACATGGTGTATTATTACAAGTGATCACCTAATTGGGTCTAGCATATCCCCATATTGGTCATGCCCTCACTTAATAAATGTATCCCCAATTAGAAGTGTAGGTATGCTCTATCTTCTCTAAGCTAGGATTGATTTATAGACATGATGAATTTCTAATTGTATACATTCTAATAAACCTAACATGAACTAACCCTTACATGATTTTTTCATCTTATTTCATTTATTTCATTCTTTCATCATTATTTTTGTCATATATTTTCCATATTGGATCAACTCTATCAACCTAGTATCTAACTTATGTGCACAAGTTTTTAGGTATAAGCTACTAGATCAATCATGTCGACCTAGTATAGTTTTTGAGATATATAGACATCTAGTATAGAGTACTAGGTTGACCTTGTCAGCTTTTTACATTTTTAGGCATCTAGTTCAACATACTAGGTCAACCCAATCGACCCTATACATTTTAAAGTATCATGTTCAACATATTAGGTTGACCCAATCAGCCCTATACATTTTAGGCACTTAACAATAAGTTTTTGTAGAGCATAATTGAGCAAGTTGACCTAGTTAGTAGAATTTTCAAGCATATACTAAGGTTTTTGAATAGTAATCTTCATTCTCTACATCTCTGATCCACCAAGGTTCCTATCTATCTATCTATCTATCTATCTATCTATCTATCTATCTATCTATCTATCTATCTATCTATCTATCTATCTCTTTATTTATAGTCTTTCCTTTCATAGTTTACAGTCTTGAAAATTTCCCTTACATAGTCAACTAGATCGACACCACCGACCTAGTTATATGTTTTATGTGCTATCTAGATAACTAAGTTAACTCTGTCTACCCTATTCATTTTTAGACCTCACTTTTATAGTATAGGTTTAACCCTATCAACCCTATTCTATATTTTTTGCATACATTATTAAACACATCAACATTTTACCTTGTTTTAAAGTTGGAATTAACCTTGTGTGCTAGTAATTAATTCACACTTTCTTTTTTTTTGCTTGCATGCTTAGTATAAATCATATATTTTAATTATGTAGTTTTTAAATTAATCATTTAATTCATTATTTTCTATTTTATGCATACATAACCAAATCACCTAATCTAAACAAGCATTTTAACATTTGTCTACCCAAGGCCAACCTAATTGGATTTCATCACCAAGGGGGAAGTATACTTGATAATATAATCAAGTATAAATCATGGTTAATGGTATATTATAGCTAAGAAATTGATATCCTTATCATTTTAGTGTGTGAAGTGAGGGGGTAGGCCCCAATACCAAGCTTGTATCATTACCACTACAATTCCTTTCAACCCAAACTACCAAAAACCATCCTTAGATTGTCATTCTAGTTCTTTACTTATAGACAACTTCCCATCACATTTAAAATCATATCTTAATAACTTAATAAACATTTAGGTTAACCAATTACTTATCTATTTACTTTCCAAGTTGATTTCTTATTCTTTGATCTATTATATTTTGTATTGTAAAAACTTGCATTAGCCAACATTGATGTAACATTTTATGTTGTGTGCCTTAATTAGATTGGCTAGCATTGATGCAATTGACTATTTGTTTCCTTTTAGTTATTTATTTTTAAATTATTTTCAAAAGTTGTCTTCTTTAAATTCAAAACCTATTATAATCATCTTAATCTTCCCTATCTATTGTACTGGGTCGACCCAGTCGACCCTATATCTTTTTTAGTTTTTATTAACCATACTAGATTAATCCAGTTGACCTTATACTATTTATAGACCCTATTTTCTCTATTGTTAATATCTAGTTATTATACTATATTGACCCAGTTGACCCTATACTATGTGTAGGCACTATTTTCTATACTTAGTAGACCCAATCGACCCTATACTACTTTTTTCCTTCCTTGTTTGTCAACCTAGTTCTCTATTTTTCCTTCTTTGCATTTTTTTAATCATTCTGTAGTCATAATGAAGTCTCCTATAAAAATATTTTTGGATATATTGAGTCCATTTAGATACTATATGGGATGTTCATTTCTCCTTCTCTTTTCCTCCTAAGAGAACAATCACTCTTAGGGCACCTCTTCTTCTTCTTTATCTATGACTTGTAATACAGTGCAAATAACACCTCAATATGAAGTTGATGGATATAATACTTTCTATACCTACCAAGAAACTTCTCATCTTCAAAATCTTCAAACTAATATGGGATCAATTGATATAATTTTACTTAATAATCCCATTAACAATCCTTCTTCTAATAATCCTCCCCCTAACACCAATTTGGGGAGTGCTCTTACGAACACCAACCCACCTCCTGATACAACTTAAATTTTAGCCCAAGTTACCCAACAAAAGAAGATAATGAAAAATTATAATACCAACCAAATTATTCAACTTTAACAATATTTAATCAATGTGGATAATCAACCTCTAATTATGTATCCTCAAGCTAATCCCAATTACATTCCTCCACCTCTTTAGGATACCTTAGGCAATGTTATTCCTCAACCCATAATAAATAACAAGATTATTTAAACCATTCAAAATAAGCCTTTATCTCCTTTCATTTTATCCATTTATATTAGTAACATATCTCTAACTATCAAATACTATGGGACTAAAGACCCTACATCATTTCTCATAGCCTTTGGAAACGTTTATAAGGAGTGGATCCAAACTAATACCTTTGCCACAACTAAAATCTTAGTGAAGATTTTCACTAATGATGTATTATAATGGTATAATTATCTTCCATAACATTCTATTTGACAACTTAAAGATTTGGTTAATTATTTAGTTAAAGAGTTTCAACACAATGATCTTCTCAAAAATTATCTTAGCCACTTCATCAATGCTAAGCAATCTCTTAATGAATCAACTCATGACTTTATTAAAAGATGGAAATATTTAGATCATAAATATAACCATAACACGACTGATGATAACTTATTGAAACTCTTTATAACCACTTTAACTCCCACTCTTTAGTGTAAGTTTTGAACCTTTGCTCCCCAAACACTTAATGAAGCTTTTGATTAAGCTAAACATCAAGACTTTCTCATGAAGTAATTAAAACCTAATCCTAAACTTCTTAAAAGATATTTCAAAACATGTAATGAAATAAATATTAATACTCTTTAAATCCAATAAGGAATCACAAAAACAAATATTCCTTCACGTTCACATATACCTCTTTTGGTTCAATAAATGAAACAATTTGTACCACTCTCAAAATCTTTCATTTATCCCAATGCTCCTCTTAAGTGGTATGAAACTAATATATTTTGTTTCTTCCATTGTAAAATTATGCATTATCATAAATATTTTATAGGCATAACTATATTTTATGGCTCCTATATGCTAGGTGATTCATTTAATCATGAAGCTATGATCAATCTTCATCATCATGAATACATTGTTGCTTTTCAAAAATGACATACTTCTAAAGATTCTACTTCAAATAACCAAAAATATTCTTCTAATAATCAATAAATTACCAAGGATATTTTTTCCATTATGCTAATTATGACTAATATTTCAATAATTCTAAATATGTTAATACATCTAAGGTCAATTATCAATGTAAACTAGCTCACAAAGATCCTATTACCAAGCCTAAAAATCCATCTTTAGAGGAACAACTTCTTAAAAATACTACCACTACTAAGGTTGCTTTAGAAGCATAAGAGGAACCATCTCCTCCTAATCCTCTAATCACATATATTCCTCTAAAATCTAATTTACTTCTTGAACATCATGCTGGTTCTAAATATCACTGGAACTTTATTGAAGAACTCAACTTTATGCCTTGTAAGATTCCACTTATGGAGTTGGTTCATACTTCTCCCTACCACTATAAGTTTGTTATGTATAAAATATAATAAATTTAAGATCCATCTTCCATAGATTAAGAGCAACCTTCTATTGAACCTCAGCCTACCAAAGTAAATACCATTGAAACTACGTGTTCTTCCTCCAAACCCTCTATTAAATTCCTCAAAGAGGACATGATCAATGATGAAATTCTCTTTCATGATGATGATTGACCACTTTTCATCAAAGTATCTATTAATACCACTCTTATCCATAAATTTATAATTGATGAAGGTTCTAGTATTAATGTAACATCTTTATGGCTCATCCAACAACTCAGCTATAATAAGGATCATCTCAAGAAAACCCATCTTACTTATTGTGGTTTTGATAGCAAAATCTACTTGGTTGTATTTGGATTCCATTAAACATTGGACTTAAGACTATTCAAACCAAGCTTATGGTCCTAGATCTTCTTTTATCTTATAACATACTCCTTGGTCATCCATGGACTCATCAAATGAGGGCCATTGCTTCTTCTAGTAGTCAATTTATTAAATTCTTAGATAATGGAAAATGGTATAAGCATGAAGTTGATCCCAACCCAACCCATGGATCATTTAGCTTCCCAATCCTAAATCACAATATCAAATTCCTACCATTCCTAAAATCAATAGTGCTCTTGTACCTGAGTTCATCAACATGAATCTTGATTTACAAGTTACTCTTGCAAATTATAATGATGATGATCCCAATGATTTACAACATACTTTTAATAATACCAAGTTACCTCCCTACATTATGTAATGGCTTCTTCATTCTCTATTACCCAAAGATTGTACTATCCCTCTTATTGATGAGATTACTAATTTTCCCCCTCCATGCAATGCTTAGGATCCTTATTTACATGAGGATGCTTTCACTTGTAATGAATTTAGAGTGGCCAAATTATTTCAATATCCTTTCATCATGTCTCCTTGTATATTTATTAATATCAATATTTAACCATAAAAAACTCCCCCTAATTCTAGAACATTTAAAATTTATCCAACATATGATGATAATTATATCATGGCCCAAGCTCAATATCAAGACTTAGATGTCTAGCATTATCAAAAAACTTGAGCGCAAATTCATGCTTTAAATTAGGATGTTCATTCCATTTTTTGGGATCATACCTTAGATCTTGAGGGCCATGTGACTCCTAGAAATTCTCATCTTATCTATACTCCTTGAGTGGAAGAGAAAAATTTACCTTTTGAACCTCTAAAAATTTATACTTTTCCTTTAACACCTATTGATCCAATCATTACATCTAATTCTTATCATGTCATTGAACCCACTGATATTCTAACCCCTTCTATTCCATCTATTACTTCTACTCCTAAAGTTACACTAGATGTTAAGGTAATCAATTTTCATCAAACACATTCTGAATATGATCACCATGGCAATCAAATTCTAGATCTTGAAGTAGATGTTGAGTATTATGGTCCTCTTCCTACCTTTCTTAGTGATGAAGCAATCCTTGAGTTAATTTATGCCTTAGAACCTCAACTTCCTCGGTAGCATTTTAAACTTGGAAATATCAAACTAAAAATCCTTGCTTGAATAACTTCATTTCTAGTATTGATCCTAAAATAAATCCAATTTATAACTTACCTAATGCACCATACCACATTTAAGATGGAAATTCCATATTTATCGAATAAAACACTCACATTGAATATGGTACTCCATCTTTTCATTGACCAATTATTTTTTTTCAAGATATTTCATTTACCAAACATGATAATTTTAGCTTATTCTTTGATAAATATCATCAGTGTTTTAGTTGGTCCTATGAGGACATGCCTAGCATTAACCCTAGCATTGTGGTGTATAACATCATTACTTATCCTAGTGCCAAGCTTGTACATAAAAAACAAAGAAAATTTCCACCTAAAGTTTCCACTTTATGTCATAGGGAAATCATCAAATTACTTGACGCTAAATTTATCAAACTAGTGAATTATTCTAAATGGGCTTCCAACATTGTTCCCATTTAGAAGAAAGTGACTATGGTCATTCACATTTGTATTTATTTCCATAATATTAATCTTTTTTGTCCCAAGGAAAACATACCTTTACCTTCAATAGATACCATTTTTGATTCCATGCTTGGTTAATAAATGATATCTCTTATGGATAGCTTCTCATGATATAATTAGATTCATATCACTCTTGAGGACCAACATAAGACTAATTTTACTATGGAATGGGGCACCTATTTCTATATCAAAATTACCTTCAGCCTTGAAAATGCTAGAGCCACTTACCAATGAGTGATGACTCACATCTTTCATGATCTCATTCATAAATTTTTTAAAACCTATGTGGATGATCTTATTGCTAAATCTAAACATTGTTAAAATCATCTTTCTGATCTCGTTATCATCTTTAACCATCTCCTTAAATATAAAGTTAGACTTAATCCTTATAAATGTCTTTGGAGTCACATCTAATTTTTTTTTATGATTCTTAGTCTCTCTCTATGGCATCAACATTGCCTTTACCAAAATTAGTGTTATCATCAACATGCCTATTCATCATTCTATTCCTAAAATTCATACTTATTTAGGAAAACTTGGGGAAATTAGACAATTCATCCCCAAAATGGCATACCAAATTCACTCTATCAATTCCCTTCTCAAAAAAGTTAGTGATTTAGAATGGATGGATCCATATCAAAAAGCCTTTGATAATATGAAAGAGTCATTACTTTATCCACCTACACTTCATCCTCCTTATAATGATAAACCCTTGATTCTATATACTTATTCCACACCTATTTTAGTTGGGGAAATGTTTTCCCAACAAGATGATGTGGGAAGAAAGTATATTATTTACTACATTAGTCAAGGCCTCATCGGTTATGAAACACTTTATACAAAAATTGAGAATGATTGCCTCACCATCTATTTTGTAGCTAAAAAGCTTCACCATTATATTATTTACCAAACTACTTATGTCATTGTACATTTGGACCCCCTTCATCATTTCTTCTCCAAAGCCTTTCTTATTAGAGATAGAATTAGCAAATGGATGTTCATCCTTATGGAATTTGATCTTTGCATCATCAAACAAAAATCTATCAAAGGGAAAATCATAGCTGATCAACTTTCCATAGCTCTCATTCATGATAATTCTTCTCTTCAAGATAATATTCCATGTGATAATATCCTTTACATTGAAGGTCTTAACTCAAATTATTTTCATATCTTTACCACTGATCTTGAATCCAATCATCTTGATGAATCCACTACCCCCTCTATTACTACTAAACCAAAATTAGTTATCAAGGAGATTCATGAAATCAATGTCAAATTTCATGAGGATACTTGGACCCTTAATTTTAATGGTGTTAAATGCCTTCAAGGAGATAGGGAAAGATGCATTCTCACAAGCCCTCTTGGCAAGATCATTCCTTTAGATTTTTGCTTCACCTTTGATGTCACCAATAATATGGCTAAGTATGAAGCTCTTATTTTAGGCATGAGAGATACTCTTAATTTATACATTCAATACCCTCATGTTTTAGGTGATTCTCAGCTTATTTTCCATAAATTCAGTGGTGATTTTCAATGTAAAAGTGAGATCCTCATCACATATCATCAAATTATAACCACTCTTGCTAAGGATTTATTTTATTTCACTATTGAGTCTATTCCTAGAGATCAAAATTCCATTCTTGATTCTCTTGTTTATTCATCATCTCTCTTTCATCCCCATAAGTCTTTTCTTATCCTAATTTTATTATATAAATAAGAAATTCTCCAATCTCTAATCAACCACCATATTTACTTATCTATCATATTGAGGCTATTACCATTAAATAAATCCTATGGTATAAAGACATAATTTAATTCTTGAAATGTCAAAATTATCCTCCTAATTTAAACTCTCATGAAAATACATGGATTCCTAAACAAGATTTCAAATATGTGTTTCAACACAACATCCTTTATTCTCATAACACTGAAGGTACCTTGCTCCATTGTGTTATGAAATATGAGGTCTCTCCTCTTCCTAAACAATCACATGGGGTAATTTGTGGTGGTCACTACAGTGGACATGATATGGCCTAAAAATGCCTATGTATGGGTAAATTTTGGCTTACTTTTGAAAATGATGCAATTTAATATGCTAAAAAGTATAATCCATGCTATCTTTTTGATGATCTAGTCCATTCACCTCTAGTCAAACTTCAAACAATCAAATCTCCTTGGCCATTTTCCACATGGGGATTTGATCTCATTGGTAAAATACCTCACTCCCAAGATGGTCATGTATTTATCATCACTACTACCAAATATTTTACCAAGTGGGTATAATCCATTCCCCTCATTAACATCACTAGTCCTACCATTTCTAAATTTATTCTTAATCAAATCATTTACTGCATTGGTGTTTCCCATACCATCATTTTAGATAATGATGGTAATTTCAAAAATAAAGATGTCAAAAAACTTTGAAATAAATTCAAGATCAATCACAAATTTTCCACGCCTTATCATATGCAATGTAATGGCCAAACTAAAGTCACTAATAAAATTCTAAACAAAATTATCCAAAAGACAATATGTGAAACTTGCATAGATTGGTATCTTCATCTTTACCCTATTCTTTAGGCCTATCATACTAGCATATGTACTACCACTTGGGCAACTCCATTTTTGCTAGTCTATGGTTTTGAGTTAGTTATTCCCTTAGAATTAGAGATTCCACTCTTCATATATCTCGTCATGGTATTATTATTAATGAAGAATTATTTTAATATCATATTCATGCCCTTGATATACTTGATGAATGTTATCTTTCTAATTACAACATAACTACCAATACAAGGCTCACATTTCAAAATAACATAATAAATGTGTTAAAGTTTACACTTTTAATGTTAGTGATCTTGTCTTTAAATTAGACTACACCAATGATAAATAAGGTAAATACACCCAAAAATGGTGGGTACTATATTTATTTAAAGATATTATTGGTCCAATCACCTACCACATTCAAACTAATTAAGGCCATGTTTTCAAAGAGCCCAACACATAATTCCTTAAAAAGTACTTTACCTAAACATTTCCTTCTTTTCATGCTTTCTATCTACATCTATCTAACACTTTATTTAGGTTAATTAGGTTATTACCATCTTTTCATATTATGATCCTTGTTCATAACTTTAGCTTTTGATTCTTTTGTTAGATAGAATTTATGCAAATAATCTATGTTAGCATGTTTTCATCCATTTACCTCATTCTTATGATAAGGAAACACACTTTACTATCATTTTATCCCTTTCTACCCTTTTTGACATTTTTTTACAATTTAAATTTATTAAAATTGTTCCATGTGTCACTTCTCTTTATTTCCCCTTCCTTTCACTCTACATTAGATAAAACAAGGTCAAAGTCAAGATAACACTTTTATTTCACCTAGATTTATGAGACTCTTAGACTTAATGCTCTTTGAAGTTATTCCTCTTAGCAACCTTGTCCCAAGTATTCAAATTAAAGTCATATTTATCACCCATGTTTGTTTTTTCAAATCTATATGGAGGAGGAACAAGAAAAATCCATCAAAAAATTTAAAATCCAAATCATTTGAATCAAAATTTAATGATATATCTAAAAAGCAACATACAAATCTCAAAAGTTAGCATCATGCCAAAATACATTATTACAAGAACATCTCCTATCTCTAATCGAAGCTCAAACTCCATATTTGGCCTCACATAGAGTTCAGGTCCTTTGGGGTGTTGTAGGCTAGTATATTGGAATAGGGGAATTCATCAAACTCTATGGTGATACCTACTTTCTCACGTAAGTACCAAATCTTCATAGTAGACCAAAATATCTATAAGGGGTCTTGAGGAATGGAAAAAAAATATGGGGATGTAGGTACATTTTTCTTTTCATTCATATATCCTTCACGGGATGATATATATACTTTATTTTTTGACTTAAGACTTGTGTGGCTAAGAGAATTTTTTCATAGTCCTTAAGGTCAAAAGTCCTCTTATTTTGAAAAACCTAATTTGAGTGTCTTGACTTTGATAAAGAGTTAATCTACCATGATTTTTCCTTCATTATCCCATATACCCATTTAATTTCCCCCTTGATAGACAAATTGTGATTCCAAATATATTTTCCCCTCTTCTTTAATTCCTTCTTCTTTACCTCTTAGAAACATGCTATCACTACTTTGTTTTAGTTTTATCTATCCTTAGAGTGAAATAACATGTTTGAAAAACTATGGATTACTTATTTATTTTTTACCATAATTTATATTTATATACTTACTTTGCTTTCCTTTTACCATTTATCATTGTTTTACTTTCCTACTATTACAAACACTTGAGTTTGTACCCTTTTTCAATTATTGAGTGACATTTGGATTGTTGCTACTCACTCATAAATGTTGTTTTAAATATTACTTTTTTTAGCAATAGTTTGGTGTGTTACTATGTTATTTTTTAAATCACCATCCCCTATTATACCTTAGTGACACATGATGATCTTTCAACATAGATTATGTATACACATAATATTTTCAAAATTGTATCAAATATTGACACTTTACATCTTGTAGGAACCCATCGAGACTCAATCTCTTTGAGTGTACACCCTAATGGGTGCACCAAGAAAGGGGTGGGAAGAATATTAGTTCCTCTTAAGATTATTTTCCATTTTTCTGCTTTCCATCTACACACTCATCTCCTAAAAACATTAATCATAAGTTTATTCTTCTCAGTCTTAACCATTCTAGTCATTTTCCTTTTTTCATCCTTCTTTTCTTATCTTAATTCTCTTCTAGATAGTTGGTTGTACTAGGTTGATTGGGTCAACCCTATTTATTCTAAGGGTATTTTTCACTTTTTTGGGTTTGTTAGCCTTTCAACTGACCCAACTCAAACCTAGTGAAATGTCCCCAAAAACATATAGGGTTAAATAGGTCAACCCATTAAAATTGATGTTTATGGGAGGATGTAGGGAAATATCCACCTATAAATACAAGATTATTTTTTCATTATTTTAATATGAAATCAATATTTATTATTCACTCACATTTTTTTATGATCTTCTATTCACCATTCTACTTGAGGAGTAATAGCTTAGGGTTTCTACTTGGAGAATCTAGTCTTGTGGATAAGTCTTGGATGCTTTGGATTTTATCAATTATCCTTACAAACCATAAAAACTTCTTTTAAATCCCCTTTATCCAATGGAGATATTGAGTCTTGATGGGTTCACATTTTGGAAAGTATATTCTAACCTTGTTTTCCTCTCTTTAGTAGATAGAAATATCATAAGTATTGGACTAAATAATATTACTCTTCATATTACATGTTTTAGGGTCTTACTCATACTTAGGTTAATTAATATTCTCTTATGCATGTTTTGATTGCTTTACTAACCCCTTTATTTTGTTACAAGATTTGGTGTGCACTAGATTAGATTTACTTTATTATTATTATAATATATTGAACATTAAACCTAGGACTCTTTTAGGGTTGTTGCAAGATTATGTTAGACTATAAGCTTTGGAACCCTTCCTAACATGGTGCATTATGATAAGTGATCCCCTAATCAAGTTTAGCATATCCCCATATTTGTCATGCCCTCACTTAAAAAATGTATCCCCAATGAGAAGTGTGAGTATGCTCTGTCTTCTCTGAGCTAGGATTGATTTATAGACATGATGCATTTTTTATTTTCATACAAGTGGACTTTAGAGATAGACTAGCCATATCCATAACCAAATTGGTTGACTTTAGATCTAGACTAGGATATTGAATTTAACCTATCCACTCATCTTATAATTCTTGAATGTCTTAATTTTATTTAGATTACTCATTAGGAGGGATTAAACATTCATTTTCCTTGGAAATTCATATGTTGGTGAGTGGATAACTAATCAATTTTTTTCTTGGACACAATTGAACATTACAATAATCTATAACATCAAATCTCATATTTATTTTTTATTTAGATCCATATATATGGGTTGTCTTTCTATTATCAACGTTTAATATTTATTGTGTAAATAATTGAGGTTGAGTTATCTATTTAGTTTACATAGCTAACTAATAAGAGTATGAATCAACACTTATTAAGGTGAAAAATCTTCTTTATTGATTAAATTCTTGTTAAGGTGCACATTGTTGATATTTTCATGGTTGTTGATTTGCTATGACACTCATGACTATTACGACACCTAATATTATGGAGACCAAGTTGGTGGTCTCCATGTTTGTAGAGGTTTTTTTTCATCCCATGAAATTATGTGGATTATAATAATCTCTTGGTACAAAGTAATTTAGATTTGTATTAAAAGGAAAATTGTTCTCTTGTCTTTGTATGTATTTGAGTTCTTTTGTTTGTTTGGTAATTTGTTTCAATGGATTATTAAGGATAATAAGTAATATATAATATTTTATGTCATGGTCATTTTAATTACAAATACCACACATATCTATCCAATCTAGAAGGTAGTCTTCGAGGTAATGCTAGAGGTTCAGTAGTGGCATTAGTTTTTAGTTACAATCCTTCTAGTGTGGTGTTTAATTGAATAAAAATATTTGTTTTAAGGTTTGGTAACTCCTTCATGAGCTATTTTACATCCTTACTTCCTTTCCTTACTTTTAATTTTCCAATACTAACCTTTGTTCTTAAATAATTCCTACATTGTTCAACAGTTTCATTGAGACTTAGTTTATTTTCATCTTATTTTCCCATTAGAGGTTTTTGTTCATCCCATGAAATTATGTGGATTAGAATAATCTCTGGGTACAAAGTAATTTAGATTTTGATTATAAGGAAAAAATTTCTCTTGTCTTTGTATGTATTTGAGTTCTTTTGTTTGTTGGGTAATTTGTTTCAATGGATTATTAAGGATAATAAGTAATATACAATATTTTGTGCCATGGTCATTTTCATTACAAATACCACACATATCTATCCAATCTAGAAGGTAGTCTTCGAGATAATGCTAGAGGTTCAGTAGTGGCATTAGTTTTTAGTTACAATACATCTAGTGTGGTGTTTAATTGAATACAAATATTTGTTTTAAGGTTTGGTAACTCCTCCATGAGCTGTTTTACATCCTTACTTCCTTTACTTACTTTTAATTTTCCAATACTAACCTTTGTTCTTAAATAATTCCTACATTGTTCAACAATTTCATTAAGACTTAGTTTATTTTCATCTTATTTTCCCATTAGATTCAATAAATCTTAAATATAATCATATAATACCTTTAATAAAAATATATTACTAAGTTCTTCATTCAAATCATATCCAAATATTCTATAGACACATAATAACTGGTCTAAATAATCTTCTATAATTTCATATTCCTTTTATTTTATACAAAATAATTATTCCTTTATATTTCTTTCCTTGTAATAGTCTTAATATTTTTTCAATAATACATTTTTCATTTCATCCAACAAATTAATGGAATTTGGTTGTAAACCCATAAACTACCTCATAGTTTAATCCTTAAGTGTTAAAGGAAATAGTGTCATTTTTTTTTTAAATTTTATAGTCATAAGCCTGACATAATATTTGAACTCAAATAGGAACCAATTAGGATATTTTATTCAAATTCACTTCAAATTATGTAGTATGGGTGGGTATATGTTATTCATTAAAGAATTCTCATCTTGGTTTAGGACAATAGGGTAGGAAAAGGTTATTATTACTGGTAAATCTCTATCTACCCTAAACCTATTTTATGGATTTAATATATTTAACATATTGTCTTTCATGTTTATCTTTTGTTTTTTTGGGGGTTCTTAGGAATATATTTTCCCTTTGAATCTCTTGGTATATTCATAAAGTTACTTAATATATGGGAAGTTTTATTAATCAACTATAAAATTATAATTTACACCTTACTAACACTTAGGAAATCCATGTCAATAGTGCTAAAAATGATGAGGGTCATTATATCCTCTTTACTTAATCAAATGAGTCAATTTGATGTCATATCAAACCTAGGCCAATGTCCAATTACAACCAGCAATAAGATATAAAGGACAGTGACTAATAGTTGTCTCTTTTAGGGGCATTATGGATTATCTACTCCTAAACATATAATCTACTTGATTGAATTGAAATAAACTCTATTTATTGTAAAATTAAACACACTTGCTAAATTAGAATGGTTGTAAAAGAAACACACTTTTCTAAAATTGAAATGCTTTAAAAGGAAACATATAATTAATCTAAATTGTTGAAATTGGAATTGATTTGAAAGGAAATTATTATGTAAGGAAACTATTATAAATTTAAAAAATTTAAATTAAACTAAATTAATATAGATATACATAAACACACATACCTTCAAGTTAAATGTATAACACAATAGTTTGCTTAAATTAATGAATGATAAAAATACATAACAATATAAACATATAAATACCAAAATAGATATTGTTTCATTTATTGAGTGGACCTTTTCTCTCTCTTAAAATAGTATTGGAACAATACTTAGCTTTGTATACACTTCATGTAATCATATCGTCATTAATTTTGGAAATGCTTACAATCTAAAAATGAATCCTTTCTAAATTTGTAATAACTCCTTACTAACTCTATGCTCTATGCTAACTCTTTACTATTATGAACTCTTACTAACTCTCACAATAGATGAGAAAGTTGTATTTATAATATAATGTATTAAAAACTTCTTATTTTAGAGTAAAAAATAATAAATCAATTTAGAAATAATTTTATATCCTTAAAAACATAACAAAGCAATTTTAATACTGATTCTTATTCTAGGCTAATAACCTAACAAATAATAAAATTAAGTTTATACATATTTGAATAATATTAACAATCTCCATTATTCAAATAGAAAATAGATGAAAATACTAGATTAACAAATCCAAAATATTTTAATTTTTTTTAATATAATATACGTTCATTATCTTTTTTTAACAAATTCTAATTTTGTTAGAGAGAATTAATCACAATGTTGGCCAATTCGATTTCCTCTAACAACTTGATGTGTGAGATACTCATAGTAGTTGAAGTACTATAAATATATTTCCTTCTTTCATAAATGACTATTTTTATAAATAATATAAATATATTTAATAAAAACACTTTATAAAAATAGGTAATAATCATCTCTAGAACACTTTGCCTTCATGTCTCGATGGTTGCAGGCTTTTATATTTGTTGATGTCTATTTTTGGAAGGTATTATATATATATATATATATATATATATATATATATATATATATATATATATATATATATATATATATACCCCAAAATATTATTTAATGATTTATTTAGTATTATTAACCCTAAAATGCATTTTAGGCATATTAAGGATCAATTTTGCCCAAATTTAGAGCTAGACTAATGGACTCTAAATCCAAACTAATGGACTCTGGAGCCAAACTATGTAACTCTAGATCCAACTAAAAGCTTTTAACTTTTTTACATAGACTCAGATCAATATGATTATTTTGTTGAACTTGTCTATTTTTTGGAATAAATCTAAATATTTAATTATATTTAGGTTCAATAATATTCTTGATGATTATTTTTTTCCATTTTATATAATTTATTCATTTTGTTCTTACACCTTCATAGCCAAAACATCAAACAAACTAAAAGAATATTTAAGATCTATTTCTGGTTGACA